>JAJOOR010001691.1:0-50747 GCA_036250505.1 Solanum acaule
ATCTTATCGCTCCTAGTGTGCCCACTCATCCATCTTAACATTCTCATCTCCGCAACATGCAATTTTTGAACATGTGAGTTCTTGACTGGCCAACACTCTGCTCCATACAACAAGGCCGGTCTAACTACCACTCTGTAGAACTTACCTTTAAGTTTAGGTGGAACTTTCTTATCACACAAGACTCCAGAAGCAAGCCTCCATTTCATCCAAGCAGCCCCTATGCGATGTGTGACATCATCGTCAATGTCACCACTTCTTTGGATTACAGCCCCAAAATCTATACTAAAGGAATTAATTTCCCCATGCATTATGCATTTCTTTAGAGGTAACTTCCAAATTATCATGCACCAAGATTCACCGATCCAGCAGAATGTGAAAAAGATATCTGCTTTTTCAAGATATATATGGTTTAGCTTTCACCACTATTGAAAATTTAGATACCGTATATTTCATTTTGTGATCCTAATAAAAAGTTAATTCACAAAACAGATACTCCTAATGATAAGCATCTTTCTTGATAATGAAATGTATCTATATAATAAATAAATACAGATCATGATGGCTCGTCCATGTTCCAATGTACTCCATACAAGAAGCACTTGACATGGACACATCTTTCTTGATAACAAGGAGCTTAAGGCCGTTGAAACATGCCCCTCCGTTTAAAAAAGAATGACCTACTTTCCTTTGTAGTCTGTTTAAAAAAGAATGACCCCTTCACTTTTTTAACACTTTAATTTCAATTTTCCACTTGGTATGTTTAAAGCCACAAGATTAAAGGTTTTTTTTTGTACATTTGACTTAACTTTAATTTAGGACCACAAGATTGAAAAGTCTTATTTATTTTCTTAAACTCCGTGTCAAGTCAAACTAGGTCATTCTTCTTCAAATGGAGGGAGTATGAAATATCTAAAGTTGTGCTAAAAGGTATATGCACACCTGAACTCATTACTTTTACCTATAAATCAAAATTATCTTTGGGATCAAGGAATTTATGTTGCTCGGACTCTTCAAAAATATTTCCACGTGCGTGTAGGATCCTCCAAAAGTAGTTCATTTTGGGAGGATTTGACACAGATGCAACCAGTGTTCAGGAAAGTGAGCACTTCATCACTTTAAGTGACGAAGCGAAGTGAGGGTGAAGCGAGGCATGTGAAAAGAAGTGACCGCTTCTGGGCTTGAAGCGCGATGCGACCAGAAGTGGTGAAGCGAGAAAAGCAACACTTAAATTTTTTTTAAGTAATAAGTAATCGATTTTAAAGAAAAAAAGAGGCATGACTTACCTAGTTCTTCTTCTTCTTACTGGTGCAACTAGCCTAGGATTTTTCTTCTTTTTTCCCACTTTGTTTTTTATTCTGTTTTCCTTTGCCCTGTTTAGCCTTGATTATTTAAATTATATGTTGCTGATTTTTTTTTTCCTCACAGTGATTAAAATATACATTGCTGAATTGTTTTATTTCTTAACAATGACTAGAATGTTGTTGATTTTTTTCTTAATAGTGATAAAAATATAATGTTAGATTATTTTTCTTAAATCTTATCCGTGATTACAAATGGCTGACCCGGCATGAGAATATGGGAAAAAAGTTAGTGAGACCAATAGGACAACAATTGTATGTCTATTTTGTGATAAGACAACTAAAGGGGAACCTTTTTCTAGTTTTTTAATATGTATTTTTGCTTATATATTTTGTCTCTATTTATTTTGGTCTTTTTTCTTTTAAATTGTGCTTCCCTTCAATGAAGAAAGCACTTTGCTTCACTCTTCGCTTAAAGCGTGAAGCGGGACCTTGTCGCTTTTTAGCGCTTCGCACTCCCCTAAACACTGGATGCAACAACATTTTCAGAGAGTGTGAGCACATAGAAAGCAAGCAAATTTACATTACAACAACAACAACAACAACATACCCAGCAAATTTACGTTGTGATTACCAAATATTGTCTTTGGCATATCCCATCAAATAATAATTTCCATATGGTGTGACTGAATGAATATGAATGGATCAGTGTTATCAAAAGCAAAAAGCAAAAAATAAACTCTGAGGTCAGTTGAGGTTTTAAGCGCAAATATTTGAAAATAAATTACAATAAAGTAAAATATCAATTGTTTATGTCATCCCTCAGAGAGGCGAATTGGAAAGAAAAAAATATGCATTAGAATTTTGATGACCACACTAAAGCGCACATTAAGCAAAGCAAAGTGCTCTACACATTTTGAGCCTCACTTCAGGGCTTAAGTGCGCCTTTGACAACACTGGAATGGATAAGCAATAGAGGTATGTACCAACAAATGTCACAGATGGTACAACAACAACAACAACAACAACATGCCCAGTGAAATCCCACTAGGTGGGGTCTGGGGAGGGTAAAGTGTACGCAGACCTTGCCACTACCTCGTGGAGGTAGAGAGGCTGTTTCCGGGAGACCCTCAGCTCAAGAACAACATGTCACAGATGGTAGAACATGCAAATTGGTCCTATTACAGTAACTGCAGTTGCGCACGTATTTAACTGAAAAGCAGCTCCTTTGAGTGATGCTAGTCGTTAGAACACAAAGATGACAGAGCACAGTGCAAAATTCTCTTTGCCACTCATCCCATGTACTAAAACAAGCGTACAGCAGTGTAAAAAGGACAACGTGCAGGCATTAGTTTAAGTCTCAATGTCCTGCTGCTACTTCTGTACGATTGTCCCTCGTAATGTTCTCATATGTGCCAATAAATTTAATTTGCCATCCTAGATAAAAGATCTCAAGAACATTTACCTCAGAAATGGCATGGAAACAAACAAGTTGGTCACATTGCTCCAGTCTTCATAGGTGCACCAAGGGTCCACTCCAAGTTCCAAAAGAGAATGTATCTTTACTTGTTGTACAGGAAATGCCTGCTGAAAATATTAGCTACATCTGCTGCTGGGTTTTAGCTCCCACTTCCCTATCTCCATATCAAATGATTCTTCTTGCATGCGAGCATCTGTAAAGAAGCAAATTCTAGGTCATCCGTGTCTGCGGACATCTTCCTGGGCCCAGCAATAAGTGATAAATAAATTTACAGCAACTGCAAGTACATATTCCCCAAAAGGCTACATCCTGATTGAAATTGAGACATTTAGATAAGTAGCTTCTAACATATAAGCAAGATTTCGATAAACAAAAGCATGGTTTAGCGAAGGAAGAAAAAATATAGCAACTAAAACATGAGTGTCAAAGTGCAACTAATTACACAATTGATGTCGTAAAGAAGCATAAAGACAACAGAATCAATTGCCTGCATATTATCAAATGGAGCCATTAATCAAAGTAAGTGTTGAAACTAATCCCAAGGGTGTGGCCTAGCAGACAATAAAGTGAGATGAAAACAATCAAAGACCAGTGTTCAAATTGCACCAGATGCAAAAAAAAATAAAAAATAAAAATAGGTGATTTCTTCACATCTACCCAAGCTTTACCAGCAGGTATACCGTGAAAAATGAATCGACATCTCGATGTGATACAATCCTTTCAATTTTAGTTGGGAAAGAACGGTGAAATACTTCAAGTGTGTGTAAGCTGACAAGGACACTACCCTTGTCAAAAAATAAATAAAATGAAGTGTTGAACAGCGAGTGCTGAAGAACAAGTGAATGAGCATTACAGAGAATCAAAGCCAGACGCTACATTACTATAATTGTGTAAAACAAAAATCTAGAGAAAGAAAATATGGAGGATACTAAATGGGACAATTCCAAATGATAAGAAATCATATGTTGAAGCCACACTGATGTAGTTATCAATCGTTTGTTGTAAAGAGGAAATAAACCACAGATGTTTAGAAGACAAAGCTGACTCTGTACATAACTTGAATTCAAGTGCTTGTATGTAGTCACTATCTGATGTAATCTTCAGAATGTGTATGAAGTGGATACCTAGTGAGATTTCCGACCTCACTACAGGATTAGTTAGGACTACCTGACTGAGTCAGCTTTTGCACACTCCCATCATATCTTATAGCTGGTTTTTGTAATTAGTAATATTCTTGCTGAGTTATCAAGAAAAAATTTACATTGCTTCTGAGACCCCTATTGGAGAAGTGAATTTAGTCTTTTGTCTATGCCCATTACTCTTATCGGATATGAATATAATTTTACAGATAGTCAAGATGAGTATCCAACACACAGCTCACATCCTTGCCCTCAAAATTGATAAAGTGAAAAATTGGAAAGGAAGGAATTATGCTCAAAATAGAAGAATCCATAGCGCTGCTAGGACACTTATTAAAAAAATGGCGCAACCACCTTTCTGAACTCCTGATTGTCAATTATTAACCCAATTCACAATAACGGAGCAAGAAACTTAGGCAAATATTGTTGCTATAGAAAAGCATTCTCTGATATTGACCAGAAAAAGATCCCCTTACTCCAGGCAAGTAACCAGGGTTCTATTCCTTCTTCCAGTGTTCTTTATTTCTTTGAATAGGTAGGTAAAACCATGATAGTGCAAAGGCAGTACACTGGTTAGAGGTCCTTTATTACAAAAAACAAAAACAGAAGGAATCCTGCTCTACAAAAACCCATTCCTGTGAAGGTTCTATGAAATTTAGTATGCTATGTTCATCCTTTATATTATACATATTACACCAACAGCTACAAACATTTGAATTTCAGCATCTGTGTAGTATCTGGCAAGGTAGGATGTCCTTAAGTTCAATACATGGTTTAAGATAGTTCATCCTTTACATCATATATATTACACCAAAAAAGCCAACAGCCATAAGCATTTGAATTTCAGCTTCTGTGCAGTATCTGGCAAGGTAGGATGTCCTTAAGTTCCAATACATGGTTTAAGATTAAGGCACAGTTATTGTGTGTATGACTTACCACCTCCACGAAGAAACATAAGCATTCTACCAGCTGCTTATTAGTTCAGCAACTGGAGCTTGGAACTGTGATAGTACCACTTTTAAAACAAATAAGAGATAAGTTGTCTGGGAGTACCATATTTTAATTAATTGCAAGAACTGCTGAATCAACTGATAGAAAGCATAAGGTGTAGGCATAAATCTTTTGAGAAGAATCTTTGAAAGATAGTAACTAATATGAGTGGTATATAATCCCATCCATCAATTTTAGTTGTCGCGGAGTTTGATAAAATATTTAAAATCAACAGAGGGGGTCGGCGTCTTCAAATATCGCTCAGGCTTAACCAGAATTATGGAAAAGATCGCACTTCAGAATTTGTGAGTTGACTGTCACGCTACGCTACACTACTTCCACTTTCAACAAAAAGAAGGCAGATCTAATGCAAGCAAGATGAATTGTCAGACACTCTATTGACAAAATTTTCAATCAACTTTACCTCTTGCTTTGCTTGTTAGAACTCCATAAAGTGGCAGATATGCATAGCTTTATCAAATGACATGTTCATTGCTTCTCTGGTCACATCTTTGTCTATTTTGCCTCAGAATATTTCACTAATAACCAAACATGACAGCATAATAGCATACTTGAATGTCCCAATAGTAACCCCAATATCCAGCTTCCATCTCACCTTTCAACCAAAGCTCGAAACTTTACTCTCCTTTTAATGCTACCCTTTATCCAATGCCTCAGCTTTCAACCAAAACTCGAAACCTTACTCTCCTTTTAATGCTACCCATCCTGTCATATCCAATGCCAATCTTACTATGCATCAACTTCACTGCCATATCAGCATTCCCTGTCTTCCTCAATGCATTAATCAAAACAGTACGAACTTTTCCCGGAATTTCTCGACCTCTATCCACAATCCCATCAGCTAATTTGCAAGCCTCTTTTATACGACCTGCCTTGCATAGAACATTTATCATATCTTCAAAAGCTGTCTCCAGGATAACACCCATTGGTGCCAGCTCATCCAATATTTTACATGCTCTTGCCACCTTGCCAGAAAGACAAAGCCCGGTTGAAAGGGCTCGAAAAGAAGCAGCATTTGGAGTTATACCCTTATCAATCATCATACGCCACAATTTAAGTGCTTCTTCATTTTGATGTTCTTTAAACATGCCGCTGATCAATATTGTGTATGTATAAACTGTTTGATCACAACCTTCATCTTCCATTCTCTTAAAAAGCACCAAAGCTTCATCAATTTTCCCATTTTTGGCCAAGGCATCGATAAGCGCATTATAACAATAAGAATCACGTGTACATCCCTTCTCAGCCATCTCCTCAAAGAGTTCTCTGGCCTCATCAACTCTCCCTGCCTTTCCTAGGCCATCAATAAGACTTGAATAAAACATGGCGTTGATAGCTACATTGTTATTTTTACAGTACTCAAGCCACTGCATGGCCTCATCCAACCTCTCACTCTTGCATAAACCATTTACAATAACCCCAAATGTTACCTCATCCGGTTCAAATCCTTCATTCTTCATTCTATCAAAAAGTCTCATAGCCTCATCCAAGTTTCCATGTTTCATGTATGAATCAATTAGAGCAGTATAAATTGACAGATTAGGTCTAAAACCTTTCTTGATCATATTTTCAAAAACAGTAAACCCTTCCAAAACCTTCCCCATTTTACAAAACCCTCCAATCACTAACGTATAAGCGTGTGGTGGAATATCCAAGTCCTTTTCCTCCATTTCGTGATAGAGTCCCAAACAAGAGTCAAAATCTCCCTCCGCGTAACACGCTTGCATCAGAGTCATGTAGGTAATCTTGTCAGGCTCCACTTTCCTAACCTCCATATCTCTAAATTTCTCCATTGTTTTTTGAAGCTTCCCAGATCTGCAGTACCCCTTAATCATAGTATTATACGTAACAATATCCGGATTAACTTTCCCGCTTTCCATAACCTCAAAAACGCGTTCAGCAGATTCAATAAACATGGAATTCACCAGTCCATTCATCAAAAAGTTATAGGTATATAAACTAGGCTCAATACCATTTTCTTTCATTTGTCGCCACACAAATAATAATTCTTCAACCATCCCAAGTTCTCCAAAACTCCTAATCAAAGAATTAACAGCTGCCACATTCATCAAGAAACCTTTATGCTTAAATTCACTAAACACATGCTTAATCCTATCCAATTCACGTGAAGCAGACAAAATCTTAACTAAAAACACATAGCATTCACAATTATGAGCATATCCTTTTTGCTTACCAGCCCAATAAAAGAAACGAAACGCGATATCGGATTTACCTGTAAGGTAATCTGACTTCAACACATATGCAACAAAACTAGGCGATAATTTAATGAGAAATTTGCAACAATAAACATCTAAATTCTGCTCCATCAATGGTGAATTGTCTAAAAGATTCAAAATTTGAGACACCCACGGCGACGGTTTGAGATCTTTGCGGTCTGTGACTAAGTCAGAAAGATCAATGAATGGCTGCACCCATTCTGGAGGTGGAAGGTTAGAACCAGTGAATACCCATTTCGGTTTTGAAGTGAAATTTACATAAAAATACGGTTTTTTGGATTTGGGAACTCGAAAAAGAGGAAAATTCACCCATTCTGGAGATGGAATGTTAGAATTAGTGAATACCCATTTGGGTTTTGAAGTGAAATTCAAGTAAATACATGGTTTTTCCGATATGGGTACTCGGAAAAGAGGAATCTTTTTAATGGAATGAGTCTGAATAGAGCGAAATGGATACAGAGGATTGATGTAATCGATCCCAACTTGTTTAAAACTGCGAAGTATTTGATTGAGTGATTGGTTGTGTGAAGGGTGAACATTTGTTTGTGCCATTGCTGAGGTTAGTGGTGATTCTTGAAGTTGCAGCAATGGCAGAAGGGGTTTTTTTTAAGGGTTTTTCTCACTTCTCAGTTTGGGGAAGATGAAGATTTTAACAATTTAACTTCCTTTTTTCTCTAGTTTTTGGATTTTTGGCAACTAGACATAATGTTTCCCTATTAGTTTTAAAAAAACTCATTTCAACCTGCTACGTATCCCTTCAGTCTCACACAATCTTAAAATTGAAGGATACTTCATTTAAAAAGTTTAATCACAATTACTAATACGAATAACATGTCAACTTAACTAATCCCAAAAATTTAATTGTTACGTTCACAAGCCTCCAATGTATTACAATTGATTTTAAACTCATCCCGACCCACATTTGTCTCACTCCATTATCATCCCTAAATATCTTTCAAAGGTAAATTTTAATACTCACGAATAACATTTCTAAACGATATAATAGAAATTGAGGTATTTAACTATTCATAGATATCAAATTATGTATTTTATGAAATATCATTTTTTAAGTTTAACTTAATAGAATGAAGGAGTATGTGAATAGCCCCCTTAAAAATATTTTTATTAGATACATTCAACTTGTATCCTCAAATACTTATATTATGAATAGTTACATATATGATTATCTATGTAATATAAGTTTGAAAATTTTATTTTAAAAAATCAAAGTTATTAGAGATTAAAAGTGTCTATAATAAAACTATTTTGCCATGTGTTTAACCAAAATAGCTTGTAGTGTTTTAATCTAATATGCTATATTTTGTAGACAAAAAGGGTTCTATGGTCTAGTGGTTAGGACATTGGACTCTGAATCCAATAGCCCGAGTTCAAGTCTCGGTAGAACCTAAATACTTTTTCTAATTTTTTTTTGGTGAAACACTATTGCATTTTTGCAAATAAATGTACATGAAATACCTATTTAGCATAATATATAAATTAATAAATCTCTTCATTTTTTAAAACTTGATAAGCAAAAATAAACATATATTTTTAGCATTAAAGAAAATAGGGGCAAAGTTAAAATTTGAAATTTATATATTTGATATACATATATATGATCTTCAACTTGGTTTTAGCTAGCAATATCAGGAGCGAACCTACGTTGATCTTAGGGGGTTCACCCGAACCCCCTCGTCGAAAAATTACACTGTATATATAAAGAAGACTTCTGATTTAAAGCGTATAGATACTAAAATGAACCCCCTCAACAACCAAAAGAGGAGCATGGCTCACTGGTAAGGGGGTTCATTTCTAAACCGCACGTTCCGAGTTCGATTATCGGTGACTGCAACAAGTTTTAACTTTTTTTATATCTTTGAAAAGGCAGAGATGGGCTCAGTTTTGGGCTTAGAATACCCAATAAAAGACCTCATTATTTTTGAATTCAATCTAAAACCATATTATTATTTTATTTTATTTTATTTTTTTTATTTTTCTTTTTATGTTATCTCTTTTTCTCAATTTATCTTTATTTAAATTTATTAGCCACATTTTTTATATTTTTGTCTTTTATTCTTCTTATTTATATTGCTCATTTTATTTCCACATAACTCTCTTCTCATGTACTAACTTAAAGAAACTTTTTGAGAAAATGATGTATTGTTATTAAATTTAAAATTGAATTAAAAAACTATTATATAAAATAAAGTAAATTAAGATTAATCGAATGAAAAACTTTAAAAGTTGTGAATATTCTTTTAATAAAATCTATTTAATTGATTTCTTTCTTAATGTTATTGTATCTCTTTCTTACTATTTTCAAGTCAATTCTAAAGAGATTAAAACTAAACTAAACTTATTTGATTGGTTCATAATTTGTTTTTTAAAACAAATGATTAACCTAGTTATTGAATTAAATGAACTAAAAAAATCGACGATGTCATTTATTTATCTTCGGAATATGCACTATAATATTAGTAATTCGATCTTTACACCTTTCTAAAGAATCTTGATGACTTTTAAAGTAACAAATGATTAAATGTGCACTAATTCAAAAAAAAAATTAAAAATCTAAAAAGTAGAATACTGCAAAATAAAAGGAAAGACACTAGAAAATTTAAAAGCTCGATTGATCAGGGTAAAAGTAGGAAGAACCTAAACACAACGTGACAATATAAGTTAAATTTAGCGGATTAAAATTAAAATTTTCCTCCCATGTCACTCGGTTTTTCATCTTGTAACTTTTACGTGTTTACTTCTTTATACTTCGAACCCCCTCAACAAAAATTTTGGATTCTCCACTGGCTGGCATGTATACTATCCAACTTTAAATATGCATAAGTAAATACTAGAACCTATATAAAATTAAATAAGTAGACGCACACGTCCTATGTGACAAAATATACATAGAACATCTTGTAGGATGGGAATTGCTACATAAGACACAATGTGTCTACTTATTTAAATTTATGTAAGTTTAAATACCTACTAGTACATATCAAAATCGAAAGGGATAGATATAGTTGACGCCATATTTAAGGACATATTTATGTATTAAATTTTGAATCTAAACTTGTATATGATGAATAAACTTTTTTTAAAATAAATATATTTATTTGAGTTAAAGCTATTGAGTTTCGATTGAATCCGTACTACATTTTCTGGTTTTTACTAGTAGTAACCCCACCCCCTAATACCTACAAAGCAAATTTATTTTCCCTTTCAAACTTTTTTTTTTCTTCTGCAATAACAAACCAATCATGTCAGCACTCAACAATTTTGCTACTCATATCCTCTCTTCTTCCTCGAAAAGATCCTTTCAAGAATCCAGAAAGACTCAAACTTTATCCCTCAACTTTTCTCCAACTTTCACCTTACAAAATATACCAAAAACCCCATCAAGAACAAGTCTTGTTTGTTCAATAAATGCTGTGACAGAAGATAAAGAAGCAGAGGCCAACCAAGAAAATGAAAAGAAAGAATCAAATGGAACTGAAATTGAAGAAAAAATCAAGAATAGCTTCTTGTCCATTTTGTTGGATAAAGATAGGTTTTTTAATGCTTCAATTGTACTTGGTGCTGGTACACTTGCCATCACAAGGTTACTCACCATAGATCATGAGTATTGGCATGTAAGTTCTATCATTTTGATCTTGTTTGCTTTTGGATATTTCATATCAGGAAGGAAAAAAAAAAGGGGGTGGTGTGGGGTGTGGGGGGAATTATTCAAGTGCCCCCCTTGTGATCAATTCAGAGTCGGATTGCCTCGTTTTGACTTGAAGTTTTTTTGATTAAATAAATAAGACTTTTGAATGTTGTGTGGTCTTATACTAAAGATATGTAGATTGTATCAAAATACCTTTTAATCTTGTGGCGTTAAATATGTTACGTAAAAAGTTAGAATTAAAGAGTTGGTGTAGAAAAGAAAGAGCATTTATTTTGAAATGGACTAAAAAGGAAAGTATGCTAAACAAATTGAAAAGGAAAGATTATATATATTTTATGGATTTTCTTCTGTATAAGCAAAAGTTACTCAGTTCGTCTGAACCGGGTACATAGTATTGTAGCTTTGCCCCTGGTGATCATAAGGGTAATAGTAGGATTGGGTTTTGTCACTGGGATAAATGGTGACAAAAGGAATGAACTAAGTTGGATGGTCATTACTGAAGTGATAATTAAGTAAATAGAAGTTTACACTTCATAGCAATTTAAGCTTTTAGATGAAATAGTCACAAAATTCGACGTGATAACAAGGCCGGGTTGAGGTCCAAATCTCACTGCCACCCTTTACCGAAAACAACTTTTAGGTGCTTGGACCGTTGAAATGAATCAGACTCGCACGTGAGGGCATGTGTTGAAGATATATAATTAAGTAGATAAAAGTTTAGCCTCTCTGACTGCTTAATCTTTTAGATGAAATGATCTCATAATTCAACATATTGCAGCCTCCTCCTTGTATGGTCTTAATTTTCTTGATTGTGTACTTAGGGATGGACCCTTTATGAGATATTGAGATATGCTCCGGAGCACAACTGGATTGCATATGAGGAAGCGCTGAAAGCAAATCCTGTGTTAGCTAAAATGGCGATTAGTGGTATTGTCTACTCTGTAGGAGACTGGATCGCTCAAGTAAGTACCGTCTGATAATTACATGTAGTTATCTTTTAGGTGATTTGATAGTGTAAAACTTTTGTATACCATCAGTTTATGGAAGTTAAACTCTTCCGAAATACTGGGAGCTGTTTTCATTAGTCTAAATTGTTTCATTTTGTTCTGTTAATTTACAGTGCTATGAAGGAAAGCCTCTTCTTGAATTTGACCGGACTCGCATGTTTAGATCTGGTCTTGTTGGATTTTCACTTCATGGTTCCCTTTCCCACTACTATTACCAATTTTGTGAGGTGATGCTTTTGGCTTGTATCTTGATTGATCAACCATATCTTTTGACATATTTTGATGAAACCTAAAAGGTTCAACCCCAATGTACAGGCTCTTTTCCCGTCCAACGATTGGTGGGTGGTTCCAGCTAAAGTTGCTTTTGACCAAACCATTTGGTCAGCAATTTGGAATAGCATCTATTTTGTGGTCCTTGGTTTCTTGCGTCTTGAATCTGCATCCAATATTTTTGGTGAACTCAGAGCCACGTTTTGGCCCATGTTAACAGTAAGGAATTCTTTTGGTCTATCTTAAAATGCTTGCAATATTTAATGATCTGAAGTTGAATATAGCTATAATGGGAATAACCGGGTATTAGCTCAAGATTTTGAGTTGGTTTTCACTGTTTCAGCGGAAGTTAGTCCATGTTTACTGTTTGATCTGTTAAAATTTGGTTCGATATGAAGCTGAATATATCTTCAATGCCAATAAATTGTTGACTTTTTTTTTTTATGATTTATCCTTTTTAGCATTGCCATGAGGTACTGGAAATTTCAAGAATGATGATACTTATCAATGCTACTTGAGAGATCTAAGATGGCCTGCATGTTTCTAACAAAGAAAATGTTTCAGCGGCCTAATTTCCATCTTCCAATCCACCAAAAGTAGAAAAATGAACTTTTTTATTACTTAAAAGAAAGAAGAAATTGACATCATCATCACAGAAAGTACTCCATGTCTTTTCGTTTACCTATATTAGTGTGTAAAGCTATTTAAATTTGAAGTTTTGGATCAATATATCATTTCAGATGAACCACAAAAGGTTTCGAGACTGTTCTTGATCTCTTAGACCTTACGCCATTTCAAATGTGTTCTATACAGATTATAAGATTACATTCCAAACAGTTATGTGATACTCTGAAATAGTGGTGTCCTTCGAGGTCTATGCCCGTCTTCCTTGAACTGTTATCAATTTGTGGACAATACATTATGAAAAACTAAACACTTGTGCACACGTTGGACTGGACAACACCGTCAATTAAGAGAGAGAGAGAGAGAGAGAGAGAGAGATTTGTATTTGTTAGACTATTTCACTAACTAATCATAAATTTCTTTTAATACAACTCTTTGTTGTTCTGGTACTTGTATAAATTCTAGTTTAGCAGAGATGATTTCTTTGAGAATACTAAATCAGTTCTTAATTCTTTCAGGCGGGGTGGAAACTTTGGCCATTTGCTCACCTAATAACTTATGGTGTTATTCCTCTTGAGCAAAGACTCCTTTGGGTGGACTGTGTTGAACTGGTTTGGGTTACTATTCTCTCAACGTGAGTTTCTGATTCAACTTTACAATTGCTTTCATATAACCAGTGACAAAATTAGTTGTGGAAATTGTTTGTATTCTCATCCTTGCCAATATTAAGGACGAACTAATAAGGACATTATATAGACACACCGTAGATGTTTCTTGTGTTTCTTTTCAACTTCATCTATGGACATTATATAGACATACCATAGATGTTGCTTGTGTTTCTTGTCAACTTCATCTATGGATTAGACAGTCATCTGGGAAACTATGTATTATTTTACCGGCATAATACATATTTGACACTCAAACTTGGCCTCAGTTGGCAAATAAACACTCCTACTTTGAGAGTGCACATCTTGACACCTCAACTTAGTCTCAACTCACAGCTAAACGTTCCAACTCGTCCCCACTGTGTCTCATGGACACCTAATGCTGACGTGGTACATAAATTTTGGAGGTGTCTAAATGATCATTTTGTAAGTTGGAGTGTTCAACTGATACAGTGGAGATGAATTGAAGTGTCTAGATGTGCATACTCAAAGTTGGAGTGTTCACTTGCCAGCTGTGGCCAAGTTTGAGCGTCTGTGTATATATTATGCCTATTTTATTTGTCTTATTTGCCTTATGTATAGACCATCCTCAGATGGTGCTTGTGCTGCATTGGATCTTTCTGAAGTAGAAAACCTCTCTAAATAGTGTATGAACAGAATGATGTATCATAGTTTTGTTTGCGGTATCCACCTCCTGTCCATCAGCGGAGGCTTATATTTTGTTTTTGACAAGAGTCTGACATTATAGAACGATTTGCAGATAAATGGCTTTCAGGTTAAGCACTAGAACTTAAGTCGGAACCTTCAATATTTTTCTGTGCTAAGGACTGAGTTTAAACTAGAGAAGGGAAGGGATGGGAGAGAAGTGAGGACATCCATGAGGTAGAAAATAATATAACATGAATCTAGAAACAAGAAGTTCACAATTTTTCCCCTCCTTTCCATTTCGATCATTGTCGAAACTTTGCAATGCTAAGTGCCTATACATGTCATATTATATACTCTAGAACATCATTAAAAAAAGGCATATATAGTATCTTCCTGACACTTGAAATTCGTATTTGCAGCTACTCTAATGAGACATCAGAGGCGCGGATATCTGAAGAATTATTGGAAGCTAAATCTGATTCATCATCGAGTAAATTGCCCGAGGTACTAGTCCAAACTAAACTGCCCTCTTCAATCTTGAAGTTCCCTCACTTTTAATGCACTAAAGCTTATTCTTCTGTTTGCATTTGCAGGATTGATCAAGCTAAACAACTTAAGAGATTCTTAAGTTTTATTATCAAGTTATAGTAAATAATTAACCACCCTTTGAGAAAGCTATTTATTTAGGAAATTAAAAGTGTATATATGTATATATATATATATAGCCAGTATGTACTCTTCTTGGCCTTACCCCTTGGTGAATGGGGGAAAGATATAAAAAGAGGAGTTTAGTGTGTGGAGAGAAACATCATGTAATATAATTCAGTCAAAAACATATCTATCTTGTCTACAAATTTATCTTCTTGTTGTTTTGGCTTCTTGTTATTGCTTCCTTTTTTCACCTGTTCTTTAGCTGAGGGTTTTCGGAAACAATCACTCTATTTTCACGAGGTAGGGGTAAGATTTGTTACTGTTTTCCTTTTTTACCTGTCGGTTTGCTGAATTGTTACTGCTTTCCTTTGTACATGTCGGTTAGCCGAAGGTTTTTGGAAACAACTTATCTAGCTTTACGAGGTAGGGGTCAGATGTGCGTGCACACTAAACACTACCTCTTCTCATTCAACTAATGAAATTACACGGAGTTGTTATTGTTGTTGTTTGAAGTCAACCAACTTGATTAGTTCGAATTCACGCTGCATAAGGTCATTAAAGGGGAAGTGTTTTCTATCAGAAGTTTTTATTGCTAAGACTAGATTTCGAGATTTCTGGTCAAAGATAAAATGAACACATTCAAGTCTATATGATCTTGTTGTCAAGGGGAAGTGTTTTCTATCAGAAGTTTTTATTGCTGAGACTCAATTTTGAGATTTTTGGTCAAAGATAAAATGAACATATTCAAACCTACATGGTCTTGTTGTTCCTGAGAACAAATAATTGGTCAACTCAACATTGAGGCACGTTTTGAAGTATGAAATCGTGAAAAGGCTGGTGATATTTACTCTGTTATAATTTATTTGTCTTACTTTTTTTTTTAGGGAAAAAGGACAAATATACCCCCAAACTATCACAAATGGTATGTGAATACACTCCGTTATACTTTAAGATTGTATATACCCTTACCGTCAATATTTTGGATCATCTATACCCTTAAGACTAACAGATTGACACATGACATCATCTAAATAACTAACCTGATTTTATTTATTTATTTATCCAAAAAAATAGAATGCCCACCCATTTTCTTTAATTTACCCACCCATGGCCCAAATTAAAATACCATGACATTTAAAACTAAAAATAAAAAAATATAGCTTTTCATCTTCATTAAAAATCAAATAAAAGGAAAAATGTTCTTCAATTCATTTTCCAAATCTCACAAACAGAAACCCAGAAGCATATTATTTCAATCAAAATCAAGAAAATCAATTTCATTTTTTTTTTGTTCAAATCAATTTATTATTTGTCGAAAGGGGTTAAGAAAATACTACCACCATTGATGGACTTCAAGCTTTAAAGTGGGTCTACATTCAAATCGAAAATTTCAACCTCAAATCAATTTGTTATTGTTGAAAGGAGGACAAAGCTTCAAGCTTTAAAGTGGGTGTACAATCAAATCGAAAATTTCAAGCTCAAATCGATTTGTTATTATTGAAAGGTGTTGAAAATATTTTTGAAATAGATGATGTACAAAACACCCAATAACCTAAATTCCTACTGTGCTAAATGAAGATGAAGATTTTTTATTTTTTTTTGGCCAGCAAGCATAAAGCTACAAATTTAAAGAATTCGAAAGACACAGGATTGACATAACTTGCCGGGATGTTACATGTTGAAGCTGAATGGAATATGGAAGGCACAATGTTTGAAGTGAAAGTGATGAAAAAAGTAGTTTTAGTGAACAAGTCATCTTCTTCCTTGAAAAATGAGTTCTTGATTCCATGGTTATGGTGGATTGAGAAGAATAAAGGGATGGTTTTTGATGAAAATGAAAGTGGATTTTGGCACCACCCATTTTGGTTGTAGGTCGGGTGGATTTTTAATTTTTGGGTAAAAAAATAAATAAAAGCGGGTAAATCATTTAAATGATGCTACGTGTCCATCTGTTAGTTTCAAGGATATATATACATCCTTAAAGTATAATAAAGGGTATTGACATACTATTTATGATAGTTTGGGGTATAGTTGTCCTTTTTCCTTTTTTTTTAATCCATAAATGTTCTTCATATATGCAAATTCCAGTAGATCTCTTGGTGTATTTGAGATTATTCTTTTATTGCTGTGATATGGCTATGAAATTTTGAAACTCAATCCATACTTGAAGTATCACTTTTTTTTTTTGCATATTTAATTTTGCTCTCTATTTTAAATGAATTCAATGCTATGAACCTTAAGCTTAAGATTGAATTCATCAACTAAGAAAATTTTAAATTTTGAGGTGTATTTTGTCTCAAACAAAAATTTACAACTACTATACTAATCCTTTTTCCACCATAACTATTACTCATAATATACTATAACTTTCGGCTCAAGGGCAGCTCAGTGCACAAAGTATCTTGAGATGAAGCCAATTTAGTGAGTGAAACAAAGCCACAAAAAACAACTTAAACATGCTAAGATAAGCATCACTTACCCCGTGTATGAAAGTGATCTCTATCAGACCAAGAGTTGGAGAGGGGTGGACATATACACGGTCTAGAATACAACAACAACGCCTCAGTCCCAAATAAGTTGGCGTCGGCTATATGAATCCTCTATGTCTTGAATGTTGCACCAAGAATATATTTGCATGGAATGTAGACTATGGAACCAATGCTACTTTCTCTATCGACACTTTGAGATGAAAGAATTTGTATATAACAACAATCATAATTGAATAACACAAAGTTAAGGTCCTTGCCTCTCATCGGAAAATCTTGGAAGCTGAACCAGAGAGTTGACTCGCATAGCGCCTTCCAATCCTGACCAATTCTGATCTTCTGTCATTGCGGTTTCTTGATCTGCTTCTGCTTCTGCTTCAGCTACTGCTCGTTTATAGATATCGTTCTCTTCAGCTGATCTGACAGTAGTGTTTCTCTGTAGAGATGGCTCGGAGTTGTGCCCGTCATCCGATTCAGCAGCAATACCAGAATGGTTACTCTGAAGTGCAGCAGAAGAGAGACATTGCTCCTCCTCATTGTCAGATTCCAAGTCCATCTTTCCATCCAAGAATAAGCAAACAACAGCACAATCATCCATTTTTGAAGTCGGATATTTGATTTTCCATTCGCGTGCAGCACAGTCAACTAGGATTCTGGCAGCTGATGATCGTGTAGGCGCTGATGACACTATGTCGACCACTTCCTCGTTGCTCAAGACATCCCAAACCTGCAATCAAGAGTTTACATTAAATCACTAGGAGTTCTTTTCCCATGATAATCTTTGTTTCCTCAACTACAACAGCAATAACTATATGGCAATCTTAACCAAGCTAGGTTGGCTATATGTATCCTCACTGATCATGTCGCTCTATTTAAGTTCATCTTAGACTAATATTATACAAAATCAAATAAAAATAGAAAAACTACTAGATGTTCTCTATATTGTCTACCAGTATACACATCTCTAACCGAACTAAAGGACTTATAAAAACATAAGACCTAAAGCAAACGTATTAACATGACTAAAACATAATCCAAACAGCTAATTGGTATCTCCTGTATAAATCGTTTTCTTCCATTGTGTCCTATTTTTGCTAGATTGCATAGATTTTAAGAGCATGTAGGTCTTTTGAGATAACTTCCTTTCATGTGCTTATAGGTCTATCTCGTTCCCTTTTAACACTTCACTAAACATGGCTTCATACCCACGCACTGGTACATGTGGAGGTCGATGCATGAAATAGATAAACCATAGACAGACAACGTAAAAATAAATGTCTCTGAAGCCAATCGTCACAGCCACTTGGAACAGACAGAAGGGTATGAAAGAATTAGAGTAACTATGCCATTAGCCTTAAGGAAACTGAGAGAAGTTCCTATTATCCTTCAAGGTGCGAATAACATGACTAGCACAACATTATGTTAATATTGTAACACTCAATTCGAGCAACTATGTATTAGACTAGTGATGCATTTAACCATAGTGATAAAGAAATCAATAAAAGGTCTTTTGTCATGATATAACGGCTTGGCACACACAAGTTTTTCAAGCTAGCTTCAATTTATAGTTTCTTGTTAAGTACTAAAACAATGTTAATGATTTTAAGGATCGACTATTATAGCAAGATTGGAGATGCAGAAAGTAATACATCGACTATTATAGCAAGATTGGAGATGCAGAAAGTAATACTAATTGAATCCTCCTCCTCGGCACAGACATAAACACCTACTATTGGACCTTCCAGATGCATGACAACCTAAATGTCTTTCTAATCCCCAAACCTGGAAAGTTACATGATAGACAATCCACCATAATAGTTTGATGGAATATCTTATTTCAAGTACTTATGAAGAAAATACTTCACGCCTAACTATACAAGTGAAAATGATACTAGTTTTTTAGCCATGTGGTACCAATCAAAATTGATGCTTGGAACTCACATTCGTAGATTATTGTTAATGAGTGCGTAAATCTCCAAAATCTTAACAATGGACACAGGAAGCAACAATAAGTGACCGTATATGATTAATCAACTTTCATGTTCATTCATGTAATTTAAGTGACCATTTCAGGCTGGCTTCAGCACTTCTACAAGTTAATTTAAGCTAGCAACTTATATAGAGATTCAGACAGCTTAACATACCCCGTCAGAAGCAAGAACAATGAACTTGTCCCTCTCTGTAAGAACCCGGTGAGAAAATTCTGGTACAGATATTACCCCATAGTCCTTCACACAAAAATCGCCAAATGCTCGAGCCATTGCTAATCCAGGGGCATTATCAAATGGCAACCAAACTCTCTGCACTTCTGGCTCATCTTGCAATGCAAAAACCCGACCTTTACACTGTTTTATCCTCTCAGCTTCCTCTGGCAACAGAAATACTAGATTATCTAATAGGAATTCTGAAATGGTTAAACTTTACGAAAGATTCACTATAAAAGAGATATACTAGGTAAATCAGGCTTCAGATCAACAGTCAACTGGACTGCAACCATCGAATCATTGTCATCCTTTGATGCCAAGATTGCCCGTGAATCACCAATATAGCCCATATAAAGGTTTGAACCCTTAAAACAGAAAAGAACAATAATAAGCTCAGAAATGGAAAAAATAGCATGAGGAAAGTAATGACTAATGTGACTCCACCTACCTGTTTTACTAGAGTAATAGCAGTGCTACCACTGCAAAAGCAATCTAAATTAGGTTGGGACCTCAATTCTTTGTCCATCACCTTATACGATTGAAGAAAAGCTTCTCTCCGCTGAGTGTCCACTTTATCCGCGTTCACTTGATCCTTATCAGGATCCACAACTTCCGATCCTGGATTCTCATTGCAACAATCGGCAGCAGAACCATTGCCCTTTGATTCAACTGACTGCAAAAAGGACATTAACTTCAGGGGCAGTGCATCCCTTACTTTGCGAGCAACAAGATGACCATGTGGACCATGGCCATCAAATACCCCACAAAAGGTCACATCTTCCGCCATGAAATCCTACATAGGTACATTCATGTAAAATATCAGATTTTTGAAAGATGCAAAAAGGTAGTTCTATGCATAAAAGCACGACTTACTTCCCACACAATCATCGCATCCTGATTAATGCCTTTACGTCCTTGTTGTGTGTATATGCAAGAAGTGCGGCTCTTGCCATTAGTAAAGATCCGATTAGGAATTGAACTCAGATGCTTCAATGCAATGACATGATCAGAAAAAGTTCTTCTACTCCTTTTTCGGTTAAACATGCTTATTCCTAAACATTCAGGTGAAACTTTTTCTCCATTGCTCCTGCTACTACAAGTACTACTGCTCGTCGACACACAACCCCCCATTTTGCTCAGACTGACAAAGCGACCATCTGATTGACAGCAAAGCTGATAAAATGGATCTCAGAGGATTCACAGATCAGATTTATGATCAAGCAAAGCAAAACAGTGTTGAAATGACTAATGGAGATAACTAAGCTCTCTGTGTCGTTGGTCAAATGTCAATTCAGTCAACTGAAAAAACAGCTAAACAAAAGAAGAAGAAGGAGAAGAAGAAATTATTACTTAATGCAATTGTTTATTTAAAAGTACATAAGAAGATGGAAATGCCAGCAAGTATAGAAACCAGACTAATCAACCAAATCATTGTTTAAAGGGAATTGCATGTGAGCTATGAATATTATACTCCCTCGGTTTCATTTGTTTGTCTTGCTTTCCTTTTTAGTCCGTTTCGAAAAATAAAAGTCTCTTTCCTTGTTTTGGCAGCTCTCTAATTCTAACTCTCCATATGACATGTTTATGATTAGAATATTCTGGTACATTTGACATATCTTTTAATTAAGACCACAAGATTCAAAAGTCTTTTTGACTTTCTTAAACTCCGCATCGAATATCTCTAATTATACAAGTCAAATTGATAGAAATTATGGACTCATTCATCAATAAATAGACAATGAAGTTAAGAAGACATAAAGCATGGAACTTTGAAAAAACATAAAAAAAGACAAGAAAAACAGGAAACAATATGCCCTCATAAGTTGTCAAGACTTCACACTTTTCTATAGCTCAATTACCCAAAAAATGAGAAGCAAAAAGTCCTAAAGATAAGCTCGCATTTGGCCACAGATTTTGGGAGTAGATTTAAAATTTTATTTTCAAATATCTGTCTGACCGTGAAATTTGATCATATTACTTCAAATATTTTCAAGTTCCCAAAAACTAGCTCAAACCAGTTTTCGGACTTTGTTGACTTCCACTCGTAAAACTTCAAATTGAATTTTTTTCAAATAAAATGCATGTCCAAACAAACTTCAAAAACTCAAATTTTTAAGTTTACAACTTTAAAATCTACTGTCAAACGGAGCTTAAGGAATGCTACTATAAAGAAGAGAAAGCTAGATTCTGTACACAAATGCAAAATTTTAGCCTTTTCAGATTGGGTAAAAACTAAAGAAAGTGAAAAATGTAAAGATAAAGAAAAGAAAACAGTATCTTTGGGAACACAAAAATGTCAAAAGCTCCAAAAATCAAGCATTATAACTTTGAAAATGAACAAAACAATTACAAATAAATCTAATCTCAGCTACACATCACCAAAACCAAGTTTCTAAAAACCACAAAACAACATAAAATACAAAATCATTTATGGGATTTTACCACATTAAGCAAAAAGCATTGACACCCAAATTGTAAAAACTGGAAATTAGAGCATATAAAAGAGATAAAGGACCACAAAGTAACTTTTTAATACAAAATCATTTCTGGGTTTTGCCAGATTAAGCAGAAAGAGTTGACACCCAAAATTGTAAAAACTGGTACAGATGAGAAACAAAGGTGAAAAAAGATGAGATTTTTAAACCTAACAAGCAAAATATGAGTGTACACATTGAAAATTTGTGGCTGCAAGATGTGATCAATTTTAGTTGGGATTCTACAAGGTTTATTCGATTTCAGTTAGTATTCTTGGAGGCTATTCAATCATAATCCCTAGTTCATGTCTATATAAAGGGTAATACACATCTCGAATATTCCGCAAATTCATGAAGATCCAGATCTTCTTCGTTCGAGAAATACTCTACTAACTACCCATCTTTTATGACAGAACAATAAGGGAGGAACAAAATTGTACTCACAATCTTGATCAATAAAATTATATTTCTTCGTATTTTATTTATGATTGCAATTTATTTAGAGAGCTTTAAAATTGAAGAAAATATGGATATATTAGTAATAGTAGTACCTTTTGAACTTGGTTCTGCTGAAAATTCAAGATTTCTGAAACTTAGGGATTCAACAATGTAGTTCCAATTAGTATATGAATTCTCTCTTCTTTTTTCTTTTTTAATTTTTTTTTCAAAAAAGGATGGAGAACAGTAATAATAGTAAGAAGCAAGATAGCTGGCACATTAATTGCAAAAGTAGAAAGTAGGAGAGACTTTTAGCTCTCAATTTTCTTCACTTTCCACCAGGAAATTATGATTCAATCTTCCTCAAATTCCATTTTTGAGGGACTATAACACTTTGTTATTACGTATTGTTTCATAATATATTGTATTGTATTGTTTTATTGAATATAATGTTTGAATAGATTGTATCATTTTTCATCGTTAATTCGATGATGTTACATATCCATAATTTAAATAATAAATCTACAAGAAATTATAGTATATGGGATAGAGATACTATGAAATGGCATGATAAATGATAGTAAAATAGAATTAGTTTTATAATAAGTAGAGACAAAATGAGAAGAAAATATTAATGTAACGACGCGATACCATTATATATGGGTCGTTACATAAAATGAGTTTTTTCGTTGTTACGTAACGATGAATTTAAAAGATACGATACAATAGAATCTAAGTAACAATTAAAATAAATATTATATTTAGATTAACAATACAATACAACATAACGAGTAACAACCATCCAAACAAGGTGTAATACTTCCTTCATTTTAATTTGATACAAAATTTTAAAAAAATATATTATGATTTTAAATTAAAATTATATAGAGTATATTAAAATGTTCTTAATCTTATATTTTTAAATATGTCGTATGAAAAGTTTTAATTAAAAAGTTATGACATTTGAATTCATGCATTGTAGGATTTATTCTATCTCTGGACCTCATAACTCTCAATCACTTTATTGATCACGAGGACATACCATGAATTTTGAGTGAAGGATTTTTAATTAATAAAACTTCAAAAAAAATCCTTCTGAAAAAAACTAATCAAATATAAATATAAATATGATAGAAATGGATATGCGAATTTAGTCATGTAGCAATAATGACCTTCACAAGTATATATTTAATTTTTGGTCCAATTGACAAGTGTATTTTTTTTTTTTTGGGTCCAATTCACATTCACAAGTATATTGTTGTCCAACCACAAACCCCAGAACTACTCTCCATCTATGAGCTGTGTCTACATATTTTCCGTCTCAAATTATTTATCATTTTAAAAATTTAAAACAAAACTAATTATTTATTTTATTTTATTCTATTCTTAAAATTATTTTCTCTTGAGTACTACAATCACTTCAATAAAATAAATATTTAATGAAGAAAAAATTTCTTAACTAAAATATAGTTTTAAAAAATTCTATTTAAGAAATATGTAATAGAAAAATATAACATATAATTTGACATGAAAAGAGTAATATTAGTATGACATTGGAAAACTTGTAGCTGTCTAGCTGTGGCCATTTCTTGAGTGGACCAAAAAAAGATTTTTTTTCCCACTTAATACATTCTTTTTTACGTTATTAAATCATGATAAGTTAAAATAATTTAGTATAAATACTGACATATAATATTATTTTTTATCGTTTTTATTGTTTTTATTAATCATTATCTCATAACAACCTCTCCTCTATCTAGAGCCTCAGAGCCGACCCAAGCAAAACCAACACTTGATGAGGACTGAGTTTTGGGCATGCTTGGGTTAGAAACTTGGAGCGACAGAGTCGATCCAAGTGAAGATCACCACTCAAAGCCCGGAGTTTTGAGGAGCAACCCGAAAAAGGGAAAGCCATGAAAATAATAAACTCGCTAAATATTACTGAGTCCCCGAAAAAAAAAAAGGGAAAGGGGACTAAATTGTTGGGCTTGCTTGTGACATATTGGACTGGACCAAGTTTTCATGCTTGGGCTAATTTCTTGATTTCCAGTCCAAAAAAAATTGATATCCAAACCATTACCTAACATAATCTATAAGACCACTTACTCTTGAAAAACGCCTAATAAATAAGAGGAATCGACACAGACATACAACTACTAGGCAACATATAATACTAAATAGCAATTAATAGTCCCAAAAAAAAAGAAGCACGTAATAGCCTAAAAGGAATATAACGACTTTTTATAGTTTTTTTTTAACCATATGCAACCAACCAGCATTAATTAAGGAGATATTAATTGTTTTTTCTTCCTTATTTTTAACTCCTATAATTAAGGAAGTTAGCTTTTCAGTTTCTTTAAATTCTCAAACTCAACTTTATTATCACTCTATTTTTCAAAAAAAAATATTAAACACAATTTACAACAACATAAATATATATTTGATTGTAATTTTATAATTTATTTTTTTACCAATCGATAGTAATTAGTTTATTAAAAAACGGTTGCCTACTTTTAAGAAATGAAAAAAATAATATTAATTAGCCCATTAAAAAAAGGTTATATCAACTTTTAAGGAAGAATTTTTTTAATTCTTTAATTAACTTATCAAAAGATGGCGACTACTTTTAAGGTAAAAAAAAATATATTATTAGTGCTCAATTAACGTGTATTAATTATCAAATAATTGACAATAATTAATCAAATAATATAAGAGGCAATGTTTTTTATTAGAAACTGTACTAACAAGTATGCAAAAATTATACAATAATTGAAGTTGCAATTACATAATGTATACATAAAAAAAATATATATGCATACACAAAAAATCATTCATAAAAATAGGCGTGTAAATTTTATTGATGTACAATAATTGTAGCATGTATACATAAACTTATAATGTATACATAAGAATATTACCAACAATTATAGGTTATAACTATAATAATGAATACAAGAATGAAGTTAATATGATAAATGTACAAATTAAATTTTATTCATAAATTGTACATGTGATTTTTGTTGTGTATATGGTAACTGCACTATGTATACATTAGTTCATATTCATCTATGTATTCATTGGTCTGTATTCACCTAATAAATTTGTATACATTTATTCAAATTGAGATTGACATTTATTGGTATATATTGGTTTGTATTATCAAAATCAACCTTCTAATTTTTTACGAGGATCTTATGAGAACATTTATTACCCATGAAATTGAAAACAAAAATTCCAAATACTATAACCTAATTTTTGCCAAAAAAAAGTTTAAATTTTTTTAATTTCACAAATCACGAAATTTCAAAATTAAGTGGGAAAAAACACTACATAATTATATATTAAAAGAAGATTTTTGGAGGACCAATGGATAAACATACATCTGATTTGCATAAACAAAGTGAATTAAGGAGAATAAGAAAAAAAATTAGAAGAGCAACAAATATATATGAAAAAGATTTTAGAATGAAAATAAAAAAAAGGATTAATAACCTAAATTTTCGCAAAAACAAAATTGAAAAAACTTCAATTCCACAAATCATGAAATTCAACAATTAATTGGACAAGAACAAAATTATATATAAAAGATTATTATTAGAAGTATCCATGAATAAACATATTGTTATATCTGATTTTCATAAACAAAGTGAATTAAGGAGAATAAAAGAAAATTTGGGAGAAACAAATATACATATAAAAAGAATTCTAGAAAGAAAATAAAGGAGACAAAAAAGAGAAGAATTCTATTTTAAAATGGTTGACAAACAAAAAGGAGAGATAAAAAAGAAATAATAAAACAATAAATTTTAACTTTTCAAGAAAAAAAAAAAGGAGCAATCAAACGTGTTCAGAGAAAAATAAGGGGAACAAAAATACATTTTTTAAGAAAAGAAAAAGCAGAATAACTATTGAATGCCAAATAAATAAAAGAAAGTCCTTTTACTGCCAATAAATTAAAAATGGGTTATTTTTTGCTTAGTCTATAGGTTGTCATGTTGTGCCATTTATTCAATAAATAATGAGTTTAATTCTTTCTGTTTAACAAAAATATGAATATTCCTTGCTCATTCGCAATGGAAAAATTAATTTTTATCATCCAATCCATGAATAATCATTTCTAGCTTTGCTCAACCTTATCTCTTCTAGAGATGGTTTAGTAACACATTCTATAGGAATCAAATAATTCTATCTGATCAAATATCTAGCGACAAATTTCTATATTATTTTAATTACGATATTCCTTGCATAGATTCTATTAAAATAGGTGTCGCAGCCAAAGTAGAGTTAAATTTATATGAAATTAAATATAAATAGAGAAAAGGGAGAAAGAAAAAATTGGTCAAAAAGATGATGAAATAATTATACATTGGAACCCAAGATTTGTAAATTGGACTGATTCTATAGTCAAAATTTGACATCCAAACAATTACCTAACATAAATACATAATATGTAAGACCACTTCCCTTTGACTGGGAAACCTTCTCAAACAACATTTTAAAAAAAATAATAATAAATAAAAATAATAAAATAATATAGGAGATTTAATAAAATGAGAATCTTATTCCCTTAATCTAGTCAATAATCTTATCTTTTTCTTCAAGTTTCTATAGCAAGAATATTCTTGTTTTAATTGTCCTTTACCTTTTAATTTATATGATATATTTTTCTTTTTATAGTTTATCTTTAAAAGAATGTTACTCTATTATTTCACGTAGAAATAACTTAATTTTAACGAGATAAATTTATAGTCACACAAATATTTATAACTTATTTTAGATCATATATTCTAAGTCTTTATTTATTTTCCTTCAATGTCATGCTAGTATAGTACCATTACACACTACAATAATAAAGGATTTTACAACAATAATATAATTTCCGCTAATATTATATTTAGAAACAATAATAAATATAAATATTTATAATCAACACTTTATATAAATATAGTTAGAGGCTTTAGCGACTTTGGATGTAATGACATGCTCAACTGTAATAATATGTAAGCCACACTAGACAAGTTTTGCGTGACGAGCTCGGACGAAAAAATATGCAGGATGTTTTCGAATCTATGACCATTCAGGGGTGGACCCACGTGGGTTCCAAGGGGTTCACCCTAACCCCATTGACAAAAAATTACACTGAATATAAAAGGTAGATTTTCTATATTTATGTAGATATATTAGTTTTGAATCCTCTCATGAATAAAAATCAAGTTGTAGCGTAGTGGTAGATCTCTTTTTAAATTGACCCTTGCGTTCTTGGGTTCGAATCCCATTGTAAACATTTAATTTTTTTAGCATCTCTTCATTTAGTTTCAGGATCAATCTTTCACATTTTTTTTTTAAATAATGTTTTTTTAGCTTCTCTTCATTTAGTTTCAGGACTAATTTTTCACTTTTTTTTTAAAAGAGTAGATTTTAAACCCAAAAAAATTCAAACGTGCTAAAAGGTCTCTTGTAATAGAACTAACTTTTTGTACCTATAAACTATATACTACTACTTTTTTGGAATTGTGTTTTGTTGGCTTATTCACACATTTATACTTTTATTTTTCAAACCTCCTGAATAAAAATTCTAGATCCACCACCGCCATTAGTGACCCTTGTAACATCTCGCAATTTGAAATAGCTAGGAAGAAGCTAAGAACTGGAAATAATCATTTTTGGAAATAATGAAAATCAGGAAATTTATTTAAGTTAGGAAAAGTTGAGTTTTGGCCAACTTCAAACGGTCATAACTTCTAGCTCAGGATGAGTTAGAGGTACTTCTATTTACGCGATTCCGAGTTTGTATGAGTAAGATATGCCTTTTGGAAGTTGGGCTATTGGATTAAGGAAAGTCTAAATCCGGATTTTAAGAGGGTAATTTAGTCTTTTCCTTACCTAATTATTCTAATTCTTTTTTAGGAGTTTAATTGGGGTAAAGTCAAATTTCAGGCAGTTTTAGAAAAGTGAATTTCACGCTAAGGTTTGGAGAAAGGAGAAAAGAGGAGAAAGGAGAAGAACATTCAAGATTTGTTCAAGATTCGTCGAGATTAGCTTGTGAATTTCGTCGGGAGTGATCCCTACAAGGTATGTAAGATCACATAGCGTTGGGTTAGTTCACCCACACGCCAATCATGATTTATTTCAGCGAATTTAAGTTCTTGAAAGCTTAGAAATTGAGTTCTTGATGGGTTTGTTGAAGTTCTATTAAATTCTTGATTCATTGAAATCGTTGAGGAGTTATTTGATTCAAATCCATGAATTTAGGTTTGATTTTGATTAGAATATGATGTACTTTGAACATATAATCGATTCTGAGTGTTTGGGGAAAGAACCCATGGAGTTTAGAGGGTTTAGAACTAGAAAATGAAGAAGAAATTTCGTCAGACAAATCTGGATAGTGATGACGCGTCACGGAGCTAGTCCCCAGTTTTGGAAAAAGTCGTTACGCATTGCGGAGTGGTGACAGACCGTTCTGCCTCAAAGTTGTTTTCGAAACCAAAAATTAAATATCCCTTCGCGTCGCGGACCCACCCTCAAATATTGATTTTTGATCTTTTCTCATGTTTAGCTATCTAAAATCATTCCTAAACATCATGAGATCCTTCCAATCACAAATCACAATTCTTGAATCCATAATTCAATTCAAGGACCAGTTAAGAGTCAAGTCAAGAGCGGTTAAGATCAAAAGTCAAGAGAAGTTCTTAGAGTTTTCAAAAGTCTTTTACAAATATTTTTAACTTTGTTTTAAGACTTAAAGTTCAAGTTGAGTAAAGATTAAAGAGTAAAGTTGAAGTTCATTTCTTCAAAGGTATATGGGGACTATGTATTCCCAAAGGGTTTAAAATATTTTCACATTTAAACAAGAAAGGAAACCTCGATTTCCAAAGGGCTTTCGGGCTAGTTTTCAGAAAAGAGTAATCACTTTCTAAATGAAGCAAGAGTGGAAACTTTGATTTCCAAGATAGCCTTTAAGTTAAGTTTTTGAGCACTAATCTCAAATCACAGAAAAAGTATGTTTAAACATAAGAGGTAATATTATATTATTTTTGGGAGTAGTATTGAACACCGATATGGGGGAGAGTTCAGACAACTCACACCCCCCATAAACCATGTAGCCACCATGGGTAGAAAAAGGCCATATTTTTTAGATGATTCATTTAGTGCTTTTTAGCATAGACTAGTGGATCCACTTAGTAGTTCAGGTTCTATACCCTCGGCAAGGTATGGGACGGCCTTGGCAGCATGAGGCAAAATGTTGTATCATCACAATAGCTCTTAAGTGATGGTTGTCGGTTAGAGAAACTCCCACAGAAGTAATTATATGCTTATATACGCAGTTTATTTGTATTTTTACATACATTTCAGAGTTGTATGTATATTTGCATACACACAGAGTTGACATCATGTTTTAAACAACTTTTCTTTATATTGCACTTGTTTTAAACTGCTTTATATTGAAATGAGTTCAGTTATGTTGAGTTAAGTTGGGCCAAGTAAGTTCTTCAGATTCCTTTTAAGCCTATGTTGTGTTTAGCATTCCAACTCGCATACTCGTACATTCAATGTACTGATGCCAGTTGGCCTGCAATCTATTATGATGCAGACACAAGTAACTAGGATTAACATTCCAACGCATCGTTGACCTAGTGAGCACTCCAGAGTCAGTTAGTGAGCCTCCTTGCATTCCAGATGACTCATTTTATTGCTTTCAGTTTTATTATTAGTTCATTAGGATGTCGTGGGCCTGTCCCGACATCCATCTCAGTTGTTTAGAGGCTTCATAGACAGACAGTCAGTTAGTTAAATTCATTTGTCACTACTCTATTATTGGCTTATGTTTTTTAGACTTGAGGTTGCCATTTTGGCCAAGTTGAATGTTGACTTTTAAAAATTCTAAGTTTTGATCATTATAAATATGCATATAGTCTTCCGTTGAGTAAGTAAGCCAGTCCAATGATTCATTTGGGGCCAGTAATGGTTCTTGAGTGCCAGCCACGTCCATGATGTAGGCTCGGGGGGTGACAAACTTGGTATCAGTGCACAAAGTTCAAGAGTCCTAAGGAATTTATAAAGTCGTGTCTATAGAGTCTTGGTTATTGGTGTGAAGCGCGCCACATCTATAATTAGTTGGATGCAACACTTAGGAAAATTTCTCACTTCCTTCACACTCATTTCGTGCGTTAGAGTTTGATCTCTAAAAGGTTTCTTTCTAATATGTGCTTGCACGTGTTTTCAGATAATCATGCCTTCACGAAGAGCTGTCAGAGGTCGCCCTGCTAGGTGTAACGTTGAGGAGCAAGAGTTACCGATTGCACCTGAAGTGCAACCTCAAGGGGAAGTCACTAATACTGAATTCAGAGAAGCAATTAGGATGTTGAGTCAAGTTGTGACTAACCAGGTTGGGCAACAAAGAAGAGCTCGACAAGAAGGGGCTGACACTTCAAGGATTCGTGAGTTATTGAGGATGAACCCTCCAAGTTTCACAGGTTTGAGCACTACAGAGGATTCAGAGAATTTTATTGAAGAACTGAAGAAGGTATTTCAGGTTATGCATGTTGCCGATGCTGAGAGAGTTGAACTAGATGCATATCAACTGAAGAATGTTGCTAGGACTTGGTTTGATCAGTGGAAAAATGGTAGAGTTGAGGATGCACCACCTACGAATTGGGCCTATTTTGAGGAGACTTTCTTGGGGGCGTTTCTTTCCCCGAGAACTGAGAGAGGCTAAGGTACGAGAGTTCCTCACACTTAAGCAAGATTCTTTGAGTGTTCATGAGTATGGGTTGAAGTTTACCTAATTGTCCCGTTATACTCCGAAAATGGTTGCGGACATGAGGAGTAGAATGAGTTTATTTGTTGCTGGGTTGGTTCATCTGTCTAGTAAAGAAGGTAGGGCTGCAATGTTGATAGGTGACATGGATATCTCAAGGTTAATGGTATATGTGCAGCAGGTTAAGGAAGAGAAGCTAAGGGATATAGAAGAGTTTAAGAACAAAAGAGCTAAGACAGGGAACGAGTACGGACAGCAGAAGAGTAATGCCAACCGATCATCCTTCCAACAGAAACAGAAGGGTCCTGCTCCATCATCTGCTAGTGCACCTGCACCTAAGAACAAATGTGAGTACAATAGTCAAAATTTCAGAGCTAAACTTGCTTATTCTCAGGGTAGCATGACGCAATGAGGTAGTAAGCCTACTGCCTGCGCTAAGTGTGGTAGGAACCACTCAGGTACATATCGTGAGGGCTCCACTAGTTGTTTCAAATGTGGTTAGAATGGGAATTTTATGTGAGAGTGTCCAAAGGACAAGCAGGGAAATGGTAATGGGGGCAATAAAGCTCAGTCCTCTTCAGTTGTCCACCAGACAGAGCTGCACCTAGAGGAGCTACTTCCGGTACTGGCGGAGGAACAAACCGTTTGTATGATATCAATAGTCGCCAAGAGCAAGATGATTCTCTAGATGTTGTCACTGGTATGATCCAAGTCTTTGACTTTACTGTTTATGCTTTGCTAGACCCAGGAGCGAGTTTGTCTTTTGTAACTCCATATGTTGCTATGAATTTTGATGTTATTCCTGAGCAACTTAGTGAACCATTCAGTGTTTCTACACTTGTTGGTGAGTCTATTCTAGCAGAGAGAGTCTATCGTGATTGTCCCATTTCCGTCAATCATAAGAGTACCATGGCTGATTTAATTGAGTTAGACATGGTAGATTTTGATGTCATTCTTGGTATGGACTGGCTTCATGCTTGTTATGCCTCAGTTGATTGTAGAACTCGAGTTGTCAAGTTTCAGTTTCCAAATGAGCCAGTCTTAAAGTGGAAAAGCAGTTCTGCAGTGCCTAAGGGTTGTTTCATTTCGTACCTTAAGACAATGAAGTTGGTTTCTAAGGGGTGTGTCTATCACTTAGTCTGAGTTAATGACGCTAGTGTTGAGATACCTCATATTCAGTCAGTTTCAGTAGTAAGAGAGTTTCCAAAAGTCTTTCCTGACGATCTTCCCGGAGTCCCTCCTAAAAGAGAGATAGACTTCGGTATAGACCTTCTTCCAGATACTCGCCCTATATCTATCCCGCCATATAGAATGGCACCAGCAGATTTGAAAGAGCTTAAAGAGCAGTTAAAGAATCTCTTAGATAAGGGCTTTATTCGACCAAGTGTCTAACCTTGGGGCGCTCCGGTCTTGTTTGTAAGAAAGAAAGATGGTTCCCTTAGGATGTGTATAGATTATCGCCAATTGACCAAGGTTACCATCAAGAACAAATATCCTCTCCCAAGGATTGATGATTTATTCGATCAACTTCAGGGTGCCACATGTTTCTCGAAGATAGATCTCAGATCAGGCTACCATCAGTTAAGAGTAATGGAATGCGATATTCCAAAGACTACTTTCAGGACTCGTTATAGTCACTATGAGTTTCTGGTCATGTCATTTGGTTTGACCAATGCGCTTGCATCATTCACGGACCTTATGAATAGAGTATTCAAACCTTATTTAGATGTGTTTGTTATCATCTTCATTAATGACATACTAATATATTCAAGGAATGAAAAAGATCTTGTTAGTCATCTCAGAATAGTTCTCCAGACTTTAAAAGATAGAGAGTTGTATGCCAAGTACTCTAAGTGTGAGTTTTGGCTTGAGTCTGTGGCATTCTTAGGCCACATTATGTCTGGAGAGGAAATTAAAGTTGATACTCAGAAGATTGAGGCAGTACAAAATTGGTTAGACCCACATCTCCAACTGATATTAGGAGTTTCTTGGGTTTGACTGGCTATTAAAGAAGGTTTGTAGAGGGGTTCTCGTCTATTTCATCCCCTTTAACCAAGTTAACTCAGAAGACAGTGAAGTTTCAGTGGTCTGAAGCTTGTGAGAAAAGCTTTCAGGAATTGAAAAAGAGGTTGACTACTGCCCTGTTTTGACCTTACCAGAAAGTACTCAAGGTTTTGTGGTGTATTACGATGCATCTAGAATTGGTTTGGGTTGCGTGTTAATGCAAAATGGAAAAGTTATAGCTTATGCCTCCAGACAGTTGAAAGTTCATGAGAAGAATTACCCAACCCATTATCTAAAGTTGGCTGTCGTAATATTTGCTTTGAAAATATGGCGTCATTATCTTTATGGTGTTCATGTAGATGTGCTCACCGATCACAAGAGTCTTCAGTATGTGTTACTCAGAAAGAGCTTAATCTCAGACAGAGGAGGTGGTTAGAATTACTCAAGGATTATGACATGAGTATTCTTTATCACCCATATATCACCCAAGTAAGGCTAATGTTGTTGTTGATGCCTTGAGCAGGTTGTCTATGGGTTGTACCGCCCATTTTGAGCTAGATAAGAAAGAGTTAGCAAAAGAGGTGCATAGACTTGCACGGCTAGGAGTTCGACTAATGGATTCCACAGAAGGAGGAGTGGTGGTGATGAATGTGGCTGAATCATCATTAGTCAGAAGTAAAAAAGAAGGAAGACCAAGATCCTATTTTTTTTCTTGAATTAAAGGCAAGTGTTCATAAGCAGAAAGTGATGACTTTTGAACAAAGGGAATACGATGTTTTGAGATATCAAGGTAGATTGTGTGATTGATTTCAAGGGTAATTGCAATGATCACCTATCTCTTATTGAGTTGCCTACGACAATAGTTACCATTCTAACATCCAAATGGCTCCTTATAAAGCTCCTTATGAGAGAAGATGCAAATCTCCTATTAGATGGTTTGAAGTTGGTGAAGCAAGGTTAATAGGACCAGATCTAGTTCATCAAGCTATGGAGAAAGTGAAGGTTATTCAAGAGCGATTGAGAACAACACAGAGTCGTTAGAAATCCTATAATGATGGTAGGAGGTGGGAGTTAGAGTTTGAAGTAGATGATTGAGTTTACTTGAAAGTTTCACCCATGAAGGGTGTTATGAGATTTGGTAAGAAGGGGAAGCTTAGTCCCTGGTATATTGGCCTTACAGAATATCCAAGAGGATTGGCAATGTAGGTTGTGAATTAGAGCTACCACAAGAATTAGTAGCAGTACATCCGGTGTTCCATATCTCTATGTTGGAAAAGTATATGGGAGATCCTTCATTGATCATACCAACTGAAGATATTGAGATCAATGATAGCTTATCTTATAAGGAGATTCCTGTTCAGATTCTAGATCGCCAAGTTCGCAAGTTGAGGACAAAAGAGGTAGTATCAGTCAAAGTCCTTTGGAGGAAGCTACTTGGGAAGCTGAGGAGGATATGAAGAAGAGATATCCACATCTCTTTGAATTCGGAGAAAGTGCAGACCAAGGTACTAATTCTCTTCTTAGTACTCTTTAAATTATGAGTGAGCATGTTGTTTGTTTGCATTTGCTTGTTGGGTGTTTGAACCTGATGTTACTACCCTTTGCCTAGTAAGAAGTAATCTCATTCGAGGACGAATGTTCCCAAGGGGGAGATATTGTAACATCTCACAATTTGAAATAGCTAGGAAGAAGCTAAGAACTGGAAATAATCATTTTTGGAAATAATGAAAATCTGGAAATTTGTTTAAGTTAGGAAAAGTTGAGTTTTGGCGAACTTCAAATGGCCATAACTTCTAGCTCAAGATGAGTTAGAGGTACTTCCAGATATGGTAGGAAATATCTTGGAATGATCTTTCCAACGCTGCCGAGTTTGCGCGATTCCGAGTTCATATGAGTAAGATATGCCTTTTAGTCTTTTCCTTACCTAATTATTCTAATTCATTTTTAGGAGTTTAATTGGGGTAAAGTCAGATTTCAGTCAGTTTTAGAAAAGTGAATTTCACGCTAGGGCTTAGAGAAAGGAGAAAAGAGGAGAAAGGAGAAGAACGTTCAAGATTCGTCGAGATTAGCTTGTGGATTTCGTCGGGGGTGATCCCTACAAGGTATGTGAGATCACATAGCGTTGGGTTAGTTCACCCACACGCCAATCATGATTTATTTTAGCGAATTTAAGTTCTTGAAAGCTTTGAAATTGAGTTCTTGATGGGTTTGTTAAAGTTCTATTAAATTCTTGATTCGTTGAAATCGTTGAGGAGTTGTTTGATTCGAATCCGTGAATTTAGGTTTGATTTTGATTAGAATCTGATGTACTTTGAACATATAATCGATTCTGAGTGTTTGGGGAAAGAGCCCATGGAGTTTAGAGGGTTTAAAGCTGGAAAACGAAGAAAAAATTTCGTCGGATAAATTTGGGTAGTGATGGCGCGTCGCGGAGCTAGTTCCCAGTTTTGGGAAAATTCATTTCGCGTCGCGGAGCGGTCATGGACCGTTCTTCCTCAAAAGTTGTTTTCGAAGCCAAAAATTAAATATCCCTCCACGTTGCGGACCCACCCTCAGATATTGATTTTTGATCTTTTCTCACGTTTAGCTATCTAAAATCATTCCTAAACATCATGAGATCTTTCCAATCACAAATCACAATCCTCGAATCCATTATTCAATTCAAGGACCAATTAAGAGTCAAGTCAAGAGCGGTTAAGATCAAATTCAAGAGAAGTTCTTTGAATTTTCAAAAGTCTTTTACAAATATTTTTAACTTTGTTTTAAGACTTAAAGTTCAAGTTGAGTAAAGATTAAAGAGTAAAATTGAAGTTCATTTCTTCAAAGGTATATGGGGACTATGTATTCCCAAAGGGTTTAAAATGTTTTCACATTTAAACAAGAAAGGAAACCTCGATTTCCAAAGGGCCTTCGGGCTAGTTTTCAGAAAAAAGTAATCGCTTTCTAAATGAAGCAAGAGTGGAAACTTTGATTTCCAAGATAACCTTTGAGCTAACTAATCTCAAATCACAGAAGAAGTGTGTTTTAAACATAAGAGCTCATATTATACTATTTTTGGGAGTAGTATTGAGCACCGATATGGGGGAGAGTTCAGACAACTCACAGCTCCCATAAACCATGTAGCCACCATGGGTAGAAAAGAGTCATACTTTTTAGATGATTTCTTTAGTGCTTTTTAGCATAGACTAATGGATCCACTTAATAGTTCGGGTTCTATACCCTCGGCAAGGTATAGGACGGCCCTGGCAGCGTGAGGTAAAATGTTGTATCATCACAATAGCTCTTAAGTGATGGTTGTCGGTTAGAGAAACTCCCACAAAAGTAATTGTATGCTTATATACACAGTTTATTTGTATTTTTACATACATTTCAGAGTTATCTGTATATTTTCATACACACAGAGTTGACATCATGTTTTAAACAACTTTTCTTTATATTGCACTTGTTTTAAACTGTTTTATATTGAAATGAGTTCAGTTATGTTGAGTTGAGTTGGGCCAGGTAAGTTCTTCAAATTCCTTTCAAGTCTATGTTGTGTTTAGCATTCTAACTCGCATACTCGTACATTCAATATATTGATGCCAATTGTCCTGCATCTTATTATGATGCAGACACATGTAACTAGGATCGGCATTCCAGCGCATCGTTGATCCAGTGAGAACTCCAGAGTCAGTTGGTAAGCCTCCTTGCATTCCGGAGGACTCCTTTTATTACTTTCAATTTTATTTTTAGTTCATTAGGATGTCATGGGCTTGTCCCGACATCCATCTCAGTTGCATTGTTAGAGGTTTCATAGACAAACAATCAGTTAGTTAAATTCATTTGTCACTACTCTATTATTGACTTACCTTTTTTAGACTTGAGGTTGCCATTTTGGCCAAGTTGAATGTTGACTTTTAAACATTCTAAGTTTTGATCACTATAAATTTGCATATAGTCTTCCGCTGAGTAAGTAAGTCAAGCCAAGGGTTCGTTTGGGGCCAGCAATGGTTTTCGAGTGCCAGCCACATCCAGGGTGTAGGCTTGGAGCGTGACTACCCTCATTTGAGAGATTACATGTATGTTCAACCAACGTGATTACCCTTGCAAAAAATTATATTATGTATATAATATTAAAAATTACCTCTATATACTACTAGATGAATCTATTGATGAAAGAATTATTGATTCATAATATTCTTCTCTTGATAGTGTTCTGGGGCAACAAGTGTTCTAAAAATCATCAAACTATGAGATGCGCGAGAATTAACCTAGATATCACTTATATTAGAATAAATAAATTACGTAACGATAAATTCATAATTTAAAGTTTATAAGTTTAGAATTTTAAGCTTTTTAAGTTACTTGTGATATTGAATTAATTATTCGTACACTTTAGGATTTGAATGGGTTACCTAAGACATTTTAGTATTAAAAAATAATACAACACATGTTAAAAATCTATCAAGTGGCATGTTACTTAGGCTTAATAGTTAAATTATATGCAGTTAATTAAATTTAATTGGTGAATGGAATTAGGACATCACCGCACCATGTTACATGTCCTATATTGAATTGTTTTCTTTATTTTTTATACAATCTTGAGCAATTTTTATCCACTGTAAGGAAAAAAAAAAACTATAAAATTCAATAATAACCTATCACTAAATAGTCTGTGAGGCGGATAGAACTCTCGCATAATTTAAGTGTGTAATAGATAGTTTCACCATAATAGTACTTATGTTGTCTTCGTTTGGAGCTTTCCGTCCCATCTTCGGGGCATTAGTAGCGTAGAGGGACTATTGGGCGGGATTTTCTCAATCACAACTTCTCACTTAATCAACTCCATATGTTATATCAAAATTTCATAAGGACATATCTCGAAAACTCTATAAAGATCGAACTGAATTTCAACGAATAAAAAAAGTGATTATTAAAATTATCGTAGTTAAAATGGATGGAATTACTCAAAGTTATAGTAAAAAAATATAATTTTTACATTTTGAATCTATCTCAACACTAGATATACTGAAATCCTTTTAGGATATGATTCATGCACATAAACAGTAGAGCTTCACAAGGACTATATCCTATATAGCAGACAAATTAAAGTTTACATTTTATTATGTAATGCCAAAAATATGTCTCTGTGACTATAACTATATGTGGTAATTTTCTGCTTTAATTTGTATCATTTGTTTTCATTATTTTTCAGTATCTGTCAGAATCATCATGAATCACATAATAATGCCAAAGTGGGTCTATGAGTCTTTATTTTATTTTTATTTTAAAAAAAAAAAAAGTATTTTGTAAAATATACAAAGTATAGAATAGAAAAGAAAAAAAGAAACACATAATTAAATTAAGATCTTTCTAAATGCAATAATCCATAAGTGTAACAAACAAAAACAAAAAGAAAAAAAGATTTTTGCTTCTAAACTGTTGTGTTATTTTATTTGTTTGTTTTGAAAGGTATTTCTTTTTTATTTTTCCTTTTCCCCTTTCCAAAACCTTGCAATAGCCCCCACTGAACCATATTATAAAAAATTATAGATATATCGTGTGTGAAAATAAACGTGTTCTACAAATAGGAAAAAAAACATAAATCAAAATATCTCCAAATTATTATAATACAACATGTATATATACCATTGTAAAATGACTATACAAAAGACAAGAATTTTCGTGGCTGTAGTGATACATACTTTTTCATTTTTAATCAAAAATTTCAGATTTATACATTATAAATTTGAATTCACATATCTTTTTACTTATTGATCAGTTCAAATAGATCATTATATTATATATATAGTGAGAGAGATCCTTTTCTGGTCACCTAGCACTTTCATATAGTTCTATCAGATTAGTGAAATTAGAATTTTTCATTAACGAAATTCAAAATACAAAAAAGTAAATATGCAAAATATTTAAAGGATTCAACATTTTTTTTTTATTACTATATATATATATAATTTATTTATTTTTGTACTTTTTGACCCCTAGCTTTTGCAATTAATAATATGTCCCCTTATTATGTGAGGAAAAACGTGTTTTTTACATATAGATAAGATCCTATTCCTTGCCAAGTCATTTTTATAGGTCCGTTTTGTACAAATCTCATGTTAAATCTTATGTACAAAAGAAAACAAATAGAGAAAACATATATAGTAATAATAATAATTATAGTGGGAGAATGGTCCCTAATTTAATTTGTCTCGACGTTCTAACAATTAATAATCACACATATATTTTAGTCAGCTGGTAATAGTGATTTATTGTAAGCCATATGTACTTTTATAGTGACAAATTAATTATAATATTGTCGTAGGTACTGTTAAGTCTCTTATATCTTATTACAAAAAAAAAAAAAATGGTCTCTTATATCGATGGATTTTTTTGTCTATTTATGCGTGTAGATATTGAAATTTTGTGGGACTCTATAAGACGTATTCAATTCGAATTGGGACTCTAGAAGGTGTGTTCAGTTTCAATTAGAATTCTTAGATCATGCTACTCAACCATAAACCCTAATTTATGCCTATATAAAGGGTATTAAATTCTCTTAAAAGGCATCTCGAAATATTCCACAAACTCTTGGGTATTTTTAGAGATCAAGATCTCAAATATTCCACAAATTCATGAAATATTTATAAAGAGATCAAATCCAAATCATCTTAATTCGGGAAGTTCGCCACTAACTGCTCTCGAATTATAGAAATCAAGTCCAAATCATTCAAGTTCGAGAAATACACCACTAACATCCGTCGAATCATGGATAAATCTTAGGAGAGTAAAATCAAGGGATCAACAAAATTGTACCTGCAATCTTGATGAATAAAATTATGTTTCTTCATTTTTTTGTGATTGTAATTTATTTTATGTCACTTTAAATATGTTGCAAACAAATTGGCACGCCCAGTAGGGCCAAATCTGCCCAAATCTGCCCTTCATCTCTTCTCTCATAAATTAATTCTGAAAATCTAAAGCTGCAAAGGTGGAAGAATGAGTACTTCAAGCCTCGTTTTTGAGTTTCATCAAGTCTACACTCCGACAAGCCTTGAAGCAGGGGCATTTGTAGACATTGAAATTTTGTGGACTCTACAAGACGTATTCAATTCAAATTGAGACTCTAGAAGGTGTGTTCAATTTCAATTAGAATTCTTAGAGGCTACTCAATCCTAAACCCTAGTTTATGCCTATATAAAGGGTACTAAATTCTTTTAAAAGGCATGAAATATTCATATATCTAGGTCAAATCTAAATCATCCTAGTTCGAGAAATACGCCACTAAGATTCCTTGAATCATGGATAAACTTAGGAGAGTAGAATCAAGGGATCAACAGAATTGTATCCGCAATCTTGATGAATAAAATTATGTTTCTTCATTTTTTTGTGATTGTAATTTATTTTCTGTCACTTTAAATATGTTTCAAACAATGGGGACTTAGATAATCCTCATTTTACTTGTTAACTTTTGAGTTTGAGCTAAATTCAAGTGTTATTATATATGTTTATATATATTATGATATTAAAGTCAAATTCATCACAATTTTTATGCTCCACTAACATCTTTCGTGCATGATTCACGCACCATAGGCTTCTAGTCTTATATCTGTGGGGGATGAGTCTTTTTAGGTTCCTTATCTATCAGGAACATAATTTATAAAAATAGATTTTATTAGTATATATGACTGTACAAAATAATAAATATTTTCTATATAGTATTTGTGCAAAAACTAAAATGTTGGTGAAGAAAATCCAATATTAAAGATATTAAAATTAGGTTAGATGTCAAAAACTGTAACGACCTGATTCCGTCGTTAGGGAAAAGCCAATGGGGAAAGAATTGGACCAGAAAAACTTTTGAGTAGTAACTTGAAATTTCCTAGCCTAGTCCAGATTTGGACGAAATCGGAGTCAGGCGAGTCTAGGGAAATATGGTAATGAATGAGAAGTGTAATAATGAAATTGATTGCATGAGTGGATAGCTAAGACATTAAGGAACCCGTACGACTTTACGGAATTAAATTCGCGCGAGTAAAACTCACGAAATTGATCTTAGTGTGAATAGGTATTTTCTGAGTGTCGTGGGATGAAGGTGTGTTGTGAATGGGGGTTTGGATCTCTTAATTCGACATTATGTTTTCGTGCAAGCCGTTGTGGCGGGCTGGGGGCCGCAATAGTGGGACAATCGCGATTTAAGTCGAAAATAAACCCCAAAATCGTTTTATTCTGCAAGTTTCAACTTTGAGAGATAGGAGACGACCCCAGGTGCTTTATTGACAGTTTTCCACCATTCTTGAGGCTAAAGGTAAGGTTTTAACTCCCCAAATCTATTTTCTCGATCCGTAGAATGTAAATTTGTGGGTGATTATCTATGGGGAAGGGCTTTGATCTGGAAATTATGGTGGAAAAAGCCCTAATCTGGGTATTAGGATCTTGGGTTTGGTCTAGGGTTATTGAGTTTGTTATAATCCGGATAATTAGACATTTGATTGTTGATCCTTGCGTATATTAATTGTTTGTAGACCTAGAACAAGCAGAAAGAATCTGAAAAGGGAAGATTCAAGTGTCTTATGGGATTCAAGCTTGGATTCGAGATAGGTCATGGTTGTGATTTCATGTTGGCGTGATATATATTTGTAATTGCTCATTATAATGCATGTATGTATGCGAATGTTGCATTATTGATCACCCTAATCGTAAATGAGGATAATTGAAAATTGTATGCCATGAATCACCCCTTGTTCTATGATTGTGAGAATATACATTGTGATTATGATTGTGGTCTGTTGAATGGATCGGGTGTTACGTTTCGACACACTAACTTGGATCGGTTGCCATGTTCCAACATAAATATGGGATCAGTTGCCACGTTTCGGCATAAATATTGGATCGGGTACCACGAACCGGTACACTAACAGTTTGGGTTTGGGTTTAATGAGAGGACCATTGAATTGGATTCTATGAGAGGACCATTGAATTGTGTTGTATATCTACTTATGTTGATTACGTTCATATCTAATGGTGATTGAGGTTGAAAGACTATTTGTTGCTCTAATATGATAACCAAATTGTATATCTTGAAAATTGTGAAATGCTCTGTTGTTCGTAAGCAATGGTAATATTGTATATGTTTGGTATATGTATGTTTATAATGTTGTGGTTACTTGCATGTGTTTCACTTATTGAGATAGCCACGTGATTCTACTAGTACACTGTGGTTGTGTACTGATACTACACTTGCTCTTTCTTTGTTGAGTACAGGGCATCTTCAAGCGGCTATTGACGGACCTTGTTTAAAAGATTAGTGATTGTTCAAATTCAAGGGTGAGCCAGTTCTTTCGGGCTGCCATGAGTTCTCTTTCTGTTTATGTCCATATTCCGGACTTAGAATAGTTCTCTAGATTTCTTATGCTTAGTATAGGGTTGTACCCCTTCTTGTTTAGACTTATGGTTGAACCTTAGATGTTTTGGTACATTGACTTTCAGATTCTAGGTATTACTTCCGTAATGTTTGTTTTGGTTGTTAGACTTTTGTTGGAGTTTATGAGAACTCCCTATCTTTTCCTTAGCATTTAAACTTGCTTTCGTACCTTAAATGCTTTAATATTTGATTAAGTTGGTTAGCTAATTAGTATGAATGGTTCTCCCACCGGAGGGTTAGTGTGGGTGTCAATCACGATAGTCTAGGTCGTGACAAAGTTGGTATCAGAGCCCTAGGTTCGTTGATCTCATTGTACCAAAATGATCCTAGTAGAGTCTTGCGGAACGGTACAAAGATGTTCGTACTTTTCTTCGAGAGGCTATAAGACTTTAGGAAAAACTCACTTACTTCTCTCCTTCGTGCTATGACTTGATTCTAATTAGTATCTGGGTGATACAATTTGGTATCTTTCCTCTTTCACTCTATGGTCCAAACTAGAGCAACAAAAGTGGTAACATTATCACTAGCAAGAGAGGATGTGTATAGACTACCGACAGTTGAATAGGGTCACCATTCAGAACAAGTATCTACTGCCTCAGATAAATGATCTTTTGACCAGTTGCAGGGTGCATCCGTTTACATTTTGCTTTCGTACTGGGAGACCGGTAATGGTCATCTATGGAACAAACTAATTTAGAAATCGGGCTTGTCTGTGAGTTGTAACTTGAAAACTCTGAGTGTGTGTTCCTTGTTGCCTGAATTAACTGTGAATGTGGAAGTTGTATTTTCTTGGATGTGATGATGATCATGTGCACAATAAGTGTGGGTCTGATTCTTGATATGTACAATATGCTTGCTGAATTGATTGAAACTATGCAAGTTGTAACTGTTGAGTATCGTGAACCTTGTTGTGAAAAGAAGGTCACGACTAAGTTCGATGCAAGGGTCTAGATAATGTACGAGGTGATTCATAAGAAAGATTTGGATGTGTCTTGCACTTGAGTAATAACCACGTGAGTGTCTGGGTGTATCATGGGGATGTGTGGGTTATGGTGTTGAATTAATGAGAATGAGTAGGATTGTGTATCGTTGGATTGACTCGGGGTAGACAATTATTATCCCAGTTCAAAGGTTTATCCTAAATTGCTTAGTAAAGCTTAAACCCATTGGGAGATTTAGAAAAGAGAAAAACCCCAGAAAAACTTATTGCCTGGGCACTGTTTCCGTCTAAGCCGCTGGGGTGAAAATTTTCCTCCAGCTCAAGGCTGCCAGAGCAGACATGGCAAGACAGAACCTTAGCTCTGTCTCCTCTATTTTTCCAAGGTCTCCTTATAGAACCCGAATCGAATCCGAACTAACCCTTGCAATCCAATCAGTGTTCAGCAATCGAGGATAGACTATAAAACCTTGTAATAAAACGAATGCTATCAAAAACAGCAGAAAAACTGGCATCCATGTGATTACAAAACCAAAAGGGGTGTGCGAAATTTTCTAAGTGTGAATTTTGGTTGACTTCGATTGCCTTTTGGGGCACGTAGTTTAAGGGAAGGGGTAATGGTAGATCCCCAAAGGATTGAAGCAATCAGGAATTGGGTCCGACTTAGTTCTGTGACTGAAATTGAGAGTTTTGTGGGGCTCGCTAGCTACTATCTTCGCTTGTGAAGGGATTAAGGTCAGATTTACAGATTCAAGTTTATAGGTGACAACATTCAAGAAGTTTTGGTAAGGGACGGTTAGATAATGAACACCATTACTTTGGAAAATGCATTTAGTATTGTTGTCACAACATGTATGAGTTGTTTAGCGAATAATGAAATTAAGTTATGTTATTTGAGGTTCGAAGTTATACTACGATTTCATGGATTGTTTGTATACCAAGAAGAGGTCAGGATACGACTGCTCCAATAACAACGAGGTTTACTTGGTTAAATTATTAAGTGTGTTACAATTGTGGAAAACCTGGGCATATGAAGAGCAGTGCAGCCAGGCAAGGAGGTTGCCAGTCAAAATGACATGACTCAATTTTATGCCTTTTCAGGCAAGACCGAGGTTGAGGTGTCAGATGCAGTGATCACATGTACTATTCGACTGAATGGGTACTGTTTGTTTGAATCCGGGTTCTACTTATTTTTATGTGTCCGTGCGATTTGCCTCTTAATTTGATATGATTTGTGATATACTTGATGCCCCCATCCATGTTTCTACTCCAATTGAAGAGTCAGTCATAGTCACCCATGTATATCGTGTTGTCATGTTGTATTTATGAATTTTCAGATTTAGTTATGCTGGATATGACTGACTTGGTATAATCTTAGGCATGACTTGGTAGTCATCTTATTATGTTGTGCTTAATGGTAATGTTAAGTTGGTAACTCTAGAGATCTCGGGTAGGGAAAGGTTAGAGTGGAAAGGGGGTACAAGCCTAAGTCAGCTAAGGTCATATATGTCGTGCGGGGTAGGAAACTGGTGGGGCGGGATTGTTTGGCGTGATTGGATCATATTCGGGATGTTTAGGTTGAATCCCCCTTTATTGAGTCTATTCCTGTGGTATCATAATTAAGAGAGCTTAAAGCTCAAATCCAGGAGCTTCTTGATTAAGGTTTTATCCCTCCTAGTGCTTTCCCGTGATGTGTTCCTGTCTTGTTTGGTAAGAAGAAGGATGGTAGTATGAGGCATGTTGATTTTATCTTAAGCCATAAATGGGTGGATTAATACCGAGATGACAAACTTATGGATAAAGAAAGTCCCATTGAGTATATTTGGGTGAAGGCAATTGAAGTAATTTAGTAATAAAGTGCGCATAAAAATTGTGTTAGTCCTTTGAATTTGATGGGTATACATGAGTTTGAGGTGTCGTGTTGATGAAAAGTTTGATTTGGTGGTGATATTCAGAGCTGACTGAGCATAAGGGTAATAAGAGTTTGTGATGTAATGCAACTATGTAATAAGATTAGTTGGCAACTATTGAAAAAGACTTGAGAAAGGAGTGTATATACATTAGCTCGAGTGTGATGATAAGTGCTTGGTTCTTGTTTTGAGTTTAGTAATGAGTATAATTGAAATTTTAGCGAAATATATTGTAAGATCGATAGAGATGCGATCAATGATGAATGGAGATCCATGAATTCATAAAAATCTATAAGGTATAAGCTAATGTTGATAGAGAAAGGGATTGTGTTATACGGTGAAAATTACAATTAAGATTTTTCATTGTAAGTCTACATTCGTGGTAATGTATTTTGTCAAGGTATGAATTGGCAAGGTGAGAAATGATCAATTGTATATGATATTAAGCATTTGAAAGGACTTACACCTGGGTTGAGTCGTAAGTTTACTACTATTGATTGTTAAGTACCTAAGAAATGTTTCATTTTTTAAAAGTGTTGGTTTATAATATGGTAAATGGTCGGAGTGTTTATGATGGTTGTTAGTATTGTGAGTATGATTCACTAGCTATGCTCTAGTGTGTTTTCACTCTTGTGAGTGGATCCCTAGTGGTGGATCAGGGGTACCAAATCATGCGATGTTCTTTTGGTTGAGTGGGAAGATTGGAAAGATTTGGTTATTTCGAATGACATAATTGGTATTGTCTTGGAGTTGTTAAAGTATTTTAGTGGTTCGACATGTACCACTTGCTTATGAGAATTCATAGAAGAGCTACCCTGTGTGATCATGGTTGTCCGACAATCTTAATATTTGTCTAATCGTCGAGGTCATGTATTGATTATGTGTGGATGAATGTGGGGATGATTGGGTCCAATTCTACTATTCTTAAGGGTAATTTACAATCATAATTGCTAAATCTAGCATTCGATAATATGGTTAAAGGGTTGTATGATTGGACATATCCCTCGACGAGTATCTGATGTCTAAAGATCAAATTTTGTAACTTAAGCTCATGGAAATTTATGTTGTGAGAAGGAGATGTTGATAAGAATTATGATTAGTTGAGTATTACGAGTGTGTTGGTTGGTTCAGGTCCACCTCTAATTGTAGCAAGTATTGATTTAGAATTTTATCATGCTTATGTGAGAAATGATTAGTCCTGATGATTGTGTCAAGGTCCTTCATAACATGTGACAGACGTAAGTACGATCAACTTTGGTGGTTATTAAGAATAGCTTTTGTTGTAGTTAAGTTTACATACAATAATAATTATCACTCGAGTATTGTGATGACTTTATTGAGGCATTGTATGAGAGGATGTGTAGATCACCCAAAGGGTGATTCGGGGCTGAAGATGTAAAACCTTTGGGAGTTGATTTGGTGAAGGATGCTCAGGACAAGGTGAGAAGTATCCAAGCTAAGCTTCTAGCAACCCAGAGTTGATAGAAAAAGTATATGGGACAAGTATCCCCAGTGATTCAACGATTCAGATACTACTCTACTCTTACTTTAGCCAGTCTTTCCTAGTTGATCACTCAGGGACGAGTGATAGGTAAATTGGTATCTATTGTAACGACCTAATTCCGTCGTTAAGGAAAAGTCAATGGGGAAAGAATTGGACCAGAAAAACTTTTTAGTAGTAACTTGAAATTTCCTAACCTAGTCCAGATTTGGACGAATCGGAGTCAGGCGATTCTAGGGAAATCTAGTAATGAATGAGAAGTGTAATAATGAAATTGATTGCGTATGTGGATAGCTAAGACATTAAGGATCCCGTACGACTTTACGAAATTGAATTCGGGCTAGTAGAACTCCCGAAATTGATCTTAGTGTGAACGGGTGTTTTCTCAGTGTCGTGCGATGAAGGTGTGTTGTGAAATGGGGGTTTGGAGCTCTTAATTCAACATTTTGTTTTCGTGCAAGTCGCTGTGGTGGGATTATTCCCGCCAGGGCGGGGTCGCTGTGGCGAGCTGGGGCCGCCATAGCGGGGTAGTCGCGATTTAAGTTGGAAATAAACCCCAAAATCATTTTATTCTGCAAGTTTTGACTTTGAGAGCTAGGAGACGACCCCGGGTGTTTTCTTGACAGTTTTCCACCATTCTTGAGGCTAAATGTAAGGTTTTAACTCCCCGAATCTATTTTTTCGATCCGTAGAATGTAAATTCATGGGTGATTATCGATGGGGGAGGGTTTTGATCTGGAAATTATGGTGGAAAAATCCTTAATCTGGGTATTAGGATCTTGGGTTTGGTCTAGGGTTATTGGGTTTGTTATAATTCGGATAATTAGACCTTTGATTGTTGATCATTGCGTATATTAATTGTTTGTAGACCTAGAAAAAAGGAAAAAAATTCTGAAATGAAAGATTCAAGTGCCTTAGGGGATTCAAGCTTGAATTCGAGGTAGGTAATGGTTGTGATTTCATATTGGTGTGATATATGTTTGTAATTGCTCATTATAATGCATGTATGTATGAGTATGTTACATTATTGATCACCCTAATCGTAAATGAGGATAATTGGATAATTGTATGCCATGAATCACCTCTTGTTTTATGATTGTGAGAATATACATTGTGATTGTGATTGTGGTTTGTTGAATGGATCGGGTGTTACGTTCTGACATACTAAGTTGGATCGGTTGCCACGTTCCGGCATAAATATGGGATCTGTTGCCATGTTTAGACATAAATATGGGATCGATTGCCACGTTTCGACATAAACATTAGATTGGGTACTACGAACCAGTACACTAACAGTTTGGGTTTGGGTTCCATGAGAGGACCATTGAATTGGGTTCCGTGAGAGGACCATTGAATTGTGTTGTGTACCTACTTGTGTTGATTACGTTCATATCTAATGGTGATTGAGGTTGAAAGACTATTTGTTGCTCTAAAATGATAACCAAATTGTATATCTTGAAAATTGTGAATGCTCCGTAGTTCGTAAGTGATGTTGATATTGTATATGTTCAATATATGCCTGTTTTTTTAATGTTGTGGTTACTTACATGTGTTTCACTTATTGAGATAGCCGTGTGATCCTACCAGTACATTGTGGTTGTGTACTGATACTACACTTGCTCTTTCTTTGTTGAGTACAAAGCATCTTCAAGCGGCTATCGACAAACCTCGTTTAGAAGATCAGTGATCGTTCGAATTCAAGGGTGAGCCAGTTCTTCCGAGTTGCCATGAGTTCTCTTTTTGTTTATGTCCACATTCCGGACTTAGACTAGTTCTCTAGATTTCTTATGCTTAGTATGGGGTTGTACCCCTTCTTGTTTAGACTTATGGTTGAACCTTAGATGTTTTGGTACATTGACTTTCAGGTTCTAGGTATTACTTCCGCAATGTTAGTTTTGGTTGTTAGACTTTTGTTGGAGTTTATGGGAACTCCCTATCTTTTCCTTAGCATTTAAACTTGCTTTCGTACCTTAAATGCTTTAGTATTTGATTAAGTTGGTTAGCTAATTAGTATGAATGATTCTTCCACCGGAGGGTTAGTGTGGATGCCAATCACTATGGTCTGGGTCGTGACAAAAACCAATCCTTATAAGAGCAGATAACACTATAATAAATAAAAGATATTACACTAATTATTTAGCGGTAATAATATACTATAATATTTATAACCAACATTAGGGGCGTAGGAACATGAATTGGACACCCTTCGTCGGGAAAAAATACCGTATATACAAGTAAAATGATACACAAAGTGATTAAATAACATATTTTGGACACCCTTCATATAATAGGTTGTTGTAGCCTATCGTTTTTGGACCTTTTTAATGGGTTTGAAACACCTTAAATGAGTTAGTGGTCGCATGCTCGAATCTCACTAGAAACAATTATTTTTCTTTTTTTAAAAAGATCTTTTCTTGTGTAATTTTTGGACACCCTTCATGAAATTCCTGACTTTGCCACTGACCAACATTCTATATAAATATCGTTAAAAGCTTTAGCAATTCTCAATGTAATGACGTTACCTCAATTACTGCTAAAGATAATTACAACACTAAATATTGTCATTAAGAAGAAATTTTTTTTTCCCACTAAATATCTCTTTTATTACTGTGGGACGAAGTTTATCTTAAAGTACGTACGATGTTGATAACTTAAATGAATGTTAGATTTGGAATTTTGGATTCATTAGTTTTGTACTAGTCTAAAAATAATTTGATAATAGGACATACTAGATCCTATCTCATAAATTTAAATTAAATTACTAATACATGTAAAGGTTTTTGAACGACATAATTTTACAGAGAATTATAAAATATACACTTGATACTGAAGACATTATATACCATATGTAGAGAAACTTATAGTATGTTCGGCCAATTTTAAAATTTTACTTATTTTAATTTATTAAAGTTTAAATGCTAAATATATTTAAAACAAATATCATGCATTATATGTTATTGGTTTTCTTAAACCGAGTCTATCAAATGAAAAAAAAAACAATAATTATTTTTATAAAATAAATATAATATTTAAAATAAATAGATAGACAGACCTTACACCTACCTCAAAGATAAAGAGAGTGTTTTCAATAGATCATCGACTTAAAGAAAATTAATCCAAGGCAATCCAAAAAAGAGTAACAGAAATACAAGAAAAATTAGATAGTAGCAATAAATATTACATAGTAAAAAGGGCAACAACTACAACAAAATAAAATGATAGTTAAAGTACAAAAAAAAGTAGTAACAGATACTAAAAGACGAACAACTACCGGAGCAATATTACAACTACTACCTATTACCCTTCTAACTTAATTTGTACTCTCCACAACCTTCTATCTAAAGTCATATCCTCAGTAAGCTGAAACCGTGTCATGTTATTTCTAATCATCTTCCCCTCTATGCTTCTTTAGTCTACCTCTGTCTCTCTTGAAACCATCATGATCAACATCTCACTCGTCACACTGGGGCATCTGTACATCTTCTCCTCATATGTCCAAATCATCTCAATCCTTGCGTCCAATCTCTTGTCCTCCATCAAAATCACTCACAGTTTGTCTCAAATATCCTCATTACTAATTTATTTTCTCCTAATATGCTCATACATTTATCGCAATGTCCTCATTTCTTTAACTTTTAACTTCTTAATATGAGAGTATTTTGTTCCCGATGTAATTAACAATTAAAATAAAATTATTTGTTTTGATTGTTACCATAAATTTTTCTAGTTATTGTTCATTAGTAAAAAAGTTTTCAAAAGGCTATATGTTATCTCATTCTTTTGTCCTTAACAAGAAATGTTAGGATTCAATTTTTTTTTCTAAGAGAGCAATTTCCTTCTTAATGAACCTTGAGTTAGTATAAGTTTAAATTAGTCAGAACTCTAAAACAAATATAATATAGATTGGACATTGATCATCAGAACCCAACCCC
>JAJOOR010001692.1:0-25261 GCA_036250505.1 Solanum acaule
TGATCCTCTCCCATGCATGTTGAGTCGGGTGTATCGCCACATTATCTTTCAAATACACGATTTCAGCACCGACTTGTTCACTGGATGAATTCCGATTAGTATTACCACTCCTAGTCATACTCGCTGAACCCTAATACATACCACCAAAACAAAACAAAAAACTAAAAAACATTTCCAAATCACAACAAAGAAGGACAATAAACAGCTTCAAACTTCTGAACAGTAAATAAACTATATATTAAACAAGACCAACGAGCTCAACTGCCGGAATCAAGCTACTTAATCAAACATCATAAGCACAGTTCAACTTCATCAAATTTACAGTAAACTCTGCTATTTAAATTCGAGATAGTTATGGATCATTTTGAAATTTAATATTAAATATACTCAATACATTAGCAACAAATCTATAGTGATAATAAACAGCAATTTGCATATGGCGATCAGATGATTTGCAATTGGAATTTCTCATTGTTGCACCGAAGTAGTTGAGATTAAACTCGAATTAAAACTCACATAATTCGAAAACAATCCAAAAAAGAAGAAGAAATTCAGCATAACTGCATAAGAATTAGATGCATAAGCTATTAAACGAAATCAAGGAGCTCAACACTCATAATCAAAGCTTCGAAAATCGCACATCACAAACACAAAATTAATTTCATCATTTATAACAGTAACGCTTCAGTTTCACGAAACAGACAAAATAGTAGCAATCAATAAAAATGTGAAGAAAAACGATGCCGAAGAGGTAATTTGGGACGGAAAAAACTGAATTTGAAAATTGATCCAAGCAGCAAGAAAAACTAGATGCATAAACTTAGGAATCAACAATTAACATATACAGTACTACTATTAACGAAATCCAGGAGCTCAATACTCGTAATCAATACTCCAAAAATCGCACATCACAAACACAAAACTAAGCTCATCAATTATTCAGTAAACGCTCCGGTGAGTAAAATTGAAGAGAGTGAAAATGGCGAAGAGGTAATTTTGAGAAGGAAATAGCTTACTTGTTGCATAGAATCAGCGTAATCGGCGTCGTCGGAGAGATCGTGGAGGTCAAATTCATGCATCGCCGGCGACGGCTGACTGGCTGGCTGGCTGCTGCTGTGGATACGTTGAAGTAGACAGCTAGTCGTGGTGAGTAAGGAAGAAGATTCGATAAACGGAGAAAAGTAACGTGCTTTACGTTCGCTGACCCCTGTATATTTACTAGATGACAACGAGTCTTCTCATGTCAATCACTACAAAATTTAACGATTTTTTACCCATTATAAAACTTTTTACTTCTTAAAAGTATCTTTTAATTTGATTTAATTAATATTCAAATCCTATAGAAATAGATATATAAATTTGTATAGAATTGACCAAGTAAATACATATCTTATGTGTGACTGAATGTCCTATGTGACAATTCCTACGGGATACATTTGTATTATGTCACGCGGGATGTGTGAATATAATTGTTCAATCTTATACACATTCAACCTCATTTCAAGTTAAAGAATACGTTTATATATTAAGTCTTCTTAATATACAAATTCTTTAACATGATGGATCTTGATTTTGTTTCAAGTTTTTATATGATTACTCTTATTTTTTGGTGATTTTAATTTCATCTTTTTTTCTTATTTAATAAAAAGTTATGAATCAAAGTATCTTTTATTATAACATATTTTCACAAGGAAAACTTTTACCTTATTTGGTAAAAATTATGTTTTGTAGTATCTAATTTATAAGATATAAATTAGAAAAAAGTTATCTTATCCGATAAAAGTAGGCAAGTTTTTTTAGAAATAATAAGTTATGCCTTAAGAGGCATCACTTTATAGATTTTGAAATTAAATTTATGTCAATATCTACATAAGTTTTATAAGAATAACTTATGTCTTGCGAAATTTTTTGCTGTGAATTTTGTTTTGTGAGTTTTTCCTACAATTTTTTTTGTCTTGTAAAACATAATTTGGTGCCTTGTGAATGCTTTTTGTTTTTGTGAATTTAGTTTAATTTTTTATGTCAAAGATATTTTTGATTAATTTAAGTGTTAAAAGACAATAATAAAAACACAAATTTTAAGGATCAAAATTAAGGAATTCGTGCAAATGACCTATTTTGTTTAGCTAACTTCAGAAAAAGGATCAACTTAGCCTGTTTGGATTGAATTATTTAAAATATATTCCTTCTGTTCTTAATTACTTGTTCACTTTTTCTTTTATAGTTGTCCCTAATTACTTGTCAATTTTGACAAATCAAGAAAGGACAAATTCTTTTTACCTATTATACCCTCAATTAAATGACTAGTTATTTTGAAAAATGTAGAACTTTTCATCCACTTCATAATTAATAGGGGTAAAATGATAAACTCACTATGTCATTAATTATTTTCTTAATAGGTGTGCCAATTCAAAAGTGGACAAGTAATTAGGGACAGAGGGAGTATTTAAATAAAAATAGTTTTAAAGTATTTTTTTTAGTGTTTGGATAAATTTTTAAAAAAATGCTTAGAAGCACTTAAATTTAAGTCAAAATAAATTTTAAATAAAGTCAAAATTAATCCAAATAGACTCTTTTTCTTTTATAATACAAGGCTTACCTTCATCATTTTGATTTTTATTTTAACATTCTTTTCAATCTATTTATTATGTTAATGTAAAAAAGTATTTTGAATCGATTTTCCCTTTTTAACATATTACTTTATTTAATTTAATTTTTTTAAACAACTCTTTTAGAAAAATCCCTTTAAAATAAATTTGTATTACAATCATTTATTTTAGCGCCAACGAAAGCCTTGAACCAAGCAAATAACCTTGTTAGGGAACTCTCATGAATAGCGACATATTTGAAAGAGTTACATATAATATCAATATGTACCTGCAAAAAAAGGTATTTTAAATAAAATGACCATCTGTATATGTAATGTATTGATTTGTATATATAATATATCAATATTGTATAAATAGTTTATAATTATGTATAGATGATGTATAACTATGTATCAGAATATATATATACACATTGTTGATAGTCTTAGCTTTTTCTATTTGGCATCTAAGAAGAGTTTTTCAAGTTTTCAACGTCGTGACTTTTTTTTAAAAGACAAAAAATAAAACTGTGGGTCGAGAAAAGATAGGAAAGGGGATTAACAATCAGGAGAATCGAACATTTACCGATAAAGTTAAATTTTAGGTAGCTAATCAATTGAAATACGAAGATTCTAAAAAAAATAAGCAATTAATGTTGAGTATAAAATGAAAAAAATAATATTTTTTTCTTAATATGATAAAAGTAATAGATAAAAGAAATAAATATATTTTTTAAATAGTGGACAAATAAAATTAAACAGAAGGGGTAATAAAGTAATTTCGACAATAAATAAGAAGAGACTCAAATTTATACATAAATCGCATTTGCCCAATGAGTTTTATGCCTTTTTTCTCAGCTCTTTCTATTTGGGCATTTAAGAAGGGTTTTTCAAGTTTTCAATGTCATGAACTTTTTTTAAAAGACAAAAAATAAAATTGTGGGTCCAGAAAAGAAAAATAAGGTAAAGATTAACAATATGGAGAATCGAACATTCACCTGTAAAGTTGAATTTTAGGTATCTAATCAATTGAGATGTGAAGATTTCAAAAAAATAAGCAATTAATGTTGAGTATAAAATAGAAAAAATTATTATTATTTTTCTTGATATGATAAAAGTAATAGATAAAAGAAATAAATATATTTTAAAATAGTGGACAAATAAAATTAAATAGAAGGGGTAATAAAGTAATTTCAACAATAAATAAGAAGAGACTGAAACTTATACATAAATTGCATTCACCGAATGCGTTTTATGCCTTTCTTTCTCAGCTCTTTCTATTTAGGCATCTAAGAAGGGTTTTTCAAGTTTTCAACAACATAACCTTTTTAAAAAGACAAAAAATAAAATTGTGGGTCGAGAAAAGAAAAATAGGTGAGGGGATCAACAATCTGGAGAATCGAACATTCACCAATAAAGTTAAATTTTAGGTAGCTAATCAATTGAGATACGAAGATTCTCAAAAAAAAAAAGCAATTAATGTTGAGTATAAAATGAAAAAAATAATTATCTTTTCTTGATATGATAAAAGTAATAGATAAAAGGAATAAATATATTTTTTAAATAGTGGACAAATAAAATTCAACCGAAGGGGGTAATAAAGTAATTTCAACAACAAATAAGAAGAGACTAAAATTTATACATAAATCACATTCGTTGATTGCGTTTTATGCCTTTCAATTCTTTCTTAGCTCTTTCTATTTAGGCATCTAAGAAGAATTTTTCAAGTTTATAACGCCATGACCTTAATTTAAAAGATAAAAAATAAAATTGTGGGTCGAGAAAATAAAAATAGGGGAGATGATTAACAATCTGGAGAATCGAACATTCACCGATAAAGATAAATTTTAGATAGCTAATTAATTGAGATACGAAGATTCTCAAAAAAAAAAAAAGCAATTAATGTTGAGTATAAAATTGAAAAAATAATTATTTTTTCTTGATATGATAAAAGTAATAGATAAAAGAAATAAATATATTTTTTAAATAGTGGACAAATAAAATTAAACGGAAGGGGTAATAAAGTAATTTCAACAATAAATAAGAAGGGACTAAAATTTATATATAAATCGCATTCGTTGATTGCATTTTATGCCTTTCTTTATCTGCTTTTTCTATTTAGGCATCTAAGAAGGGTTTTTCAAGTTTACAATGTCATGACCTTTTTTTAAAAGATAAAAAATAAAATTGTGGGTTGAGAAAATAAAATTAGGGGAGGGGGATTAACAATCTGGAGAATCGAACATTCACCTATAAAGTTAAATTTTAGGTATCTAATCAATTGAGATACAAAGATTCTAAAAAAAAAAAAGCAATTAATGTTGAGTATAAAATAGAAAAAATTATTATTATTTTTCTTGATATGATAAAAGTAATAGATAAAAGAAATAAATATATTTTTAAAATAGCGGACAAATAAAATTAAACGGAAGGGGTAATAAAGTTGTTTCAACAATAAATAAGAAGGGACTGAAACTTATATATAAATCGCATTCGCCGAATGCGTTTTATGCCTTTCTTTCTCAGCTCTTTCTATTTAGGAATCTAAGAAGGATTTTTCAAGTTTTCAACGCCATGATCTTTTTAAAAAGACAAAAAATAAAATTATGGGTCGAGAAAAGAAAAATTTGACGGGATTAACAATCTGGAGAATCGAACATTATAATCAATTGTGATATGAAGATTCTTTAAAAAATAAACAATTAGTGTTGAGTATAAAATGGAAAAATAACTATATTTTCTTGATATGATAAAAGTAATAGATAAAAGAAATAAATATATTTTAAAAATAGTGGACAAATAAAATTAAACGGAAAGGGTAATAAAGTAATTTCAACAATAAATAAGAAGGAATTGAAACTTATACATAAATCGCATTCGCCAAATGCGTTTTATGCCTTTTTTTCAGCTTTTTTCTATTTAGGCATCTAAGAAGGGTTTTTCAAGTTTTCAACGCCATGAACATTTTTAAAAGACAAAAAATAAAATTGTGGGTCGTGAAAAGAAAAATAGGGGAGGGGATTAACAATCTGGAGAATCGAACATTCACTGATAAAGTTAAATTTTGGTTAGCTATTAGTTGAGATACGAAGATTCTAAAAAAATAAGCAATTAATGTTGAGTATAAAATGAAATAAATAATTATCTTTTCTTGATATGATAAAAGTAATAGACAAAAGAAATAAATATATTGGACAAATAAAATTAAACGGAAGGAGTAATAAAGTAATTTCAACAATAAATAAGAAGATACTGAAATTTCAATCGTCGAAAGTGTTTTATACCTTTTATTCTCAGTTCTTTCTATTTAAGCATCTAAGAAGGGATTTTCAAGTTTCCAACGTCATGACCTTTTTTTAAATGACAAAAAATAAAATTGTGGGTCGAGAAAAGAAAAATAGGGGAGGGAATTAATAATCTGGAGAATCCCTTTAAATTAAAAAAATCTGGAGAATCGAACATTCATCGATAAAGTTAAATTTCAAGTAGTTTATCAATTGAGATGCGAAGATTCTAAAAAAAAAAAAGCAATTCATGTTGAGTATAAAATGGAAAAAATAATTATTTTTTCTTGATATGATTAAATAAATAAATATATTTTAAAAATAGTGGACAAATAAAATTAAACGGAAGGGGTATAATAAAGTAATTTCAACAATAAATATGAAGAAATTGAAACTTATACATAAATCGCATTCGGTGAATGCGTTTTATGCCTTTCTTTCTCAGCCAGTGTTTTAAAATGCAGGGACGTGAGGCGAGACGTTTTAGGCAGTACGGGGCGAGACGTAAGCTCTGAAACACAAGGAGTAAGTCTTGTGGATCTACGGGGTATAGTCTCATGTATATTCAATTTTATAATTTTATTACTAAAAAAAAAGAAAGTAAAACTTTCAATTATATTACAAATAAATTTTATTAAATAACCTATAATATATTTTTATTTAAAATTATGATTTTTATTTGATAAAGGTATTAATCACCAATAATGAAAAAAAAAAGTTACAATTACTATTTGAGAAATATCATTACATCAATAATAAAAATATGATTAAAAGTAAAAAAGGTTAAAAAGGAAAAAAGAAAAAAGAACGCCTAGAGCATACGTTTTTACGCCTAATGCTTACGTTTTTACGCTTGGAGCTTACACCCAAATTCTAGGACTTACGCCCTACGGATCTATGCCTTATATTTGCGCCCTGGTGCATTTTTGGTGCGCCCAGCCCTGAGACTTGCCCCAAAAAACGTTTTTGAAAACACTGGTTGATATAATAAAATATATATTCCAGGACGATTTCTTTTCAATTTCAACTAACTCAAATCACCTCTCTAATAGTCCCAAATTTTAGATTTGAGCTCCTTTCAATATTTCAAATCTTTTGATACATTATTCAGTCGGAACAATTCACATTTCCGATACATCAAATTCGAAATCAAACTTTGGCTCTGTTTGCTTAGGTATTGCCTATTGGGTCTGTCCAATTGGCTCAATAAGTTTTTTTGTTTTTTTTAGTTGTAATTCTCATTTTGGTTAGCAAAAAACTTTATTTAAAGTACGTACACCGTACTATATATAGTCAACCAATAGAATGAAGACACATTTTATTTCAAAATTCTATAACTTGTTGTTCATGAATACAAGAACATAAAACACAACGTAATATGTCAAGATTAGTGAGAATCAAAGATATTACTAAATGAAATTTCCATCACAATCTAATTGAATGACTTTAATAATTGTGTTAAATTAGTGTTCGATAAGATCTTTAAATTAATGAAACATAATTAGAATATTCAATTTAAGCGCGATTGAATAGTGAAATCGTATATAAAAATAAAGAAATACTTGTGTTCCAAGAAGAAAGTAAGGGCATGGCCCCCAAACATTAACATTCAATTAAAATTATCATGGGGCATGACATCACATTCCAAGAAGGATTAACTTAATCAATTAAAAAAAAGCAGTACCTTTTTTCTAAAGATATTTACAAATTAAACAACAATTTTTTAAGTGGTTAATTTGGTGCATAATTATAAGGTAAGAACATTAATGAGATACTAATTTCTTTTTTGTTACAAGTGATTCACTTGGATAAACTTTATTAGGAAAAAAAAAAGGTACTATTTCTAAGTATAGTAACATAATTTTTTTTTAAAAAAGTTTTTTGTTCTGAAGTATTTAAAGAACTTTGATTAGACACAAATTATTATAATAAATTAGCAAAAAAAAAAGAAGTTTCAAATTGATTAATCAAATGTAAATTGCTACTCTTAAAAAATACTTCTAATGAAAAACTTTTTTTTTCTTTGAATAAACAGAGAGTCAATTCCCTAAATGGTCACCCAAGTTTATGGAATTGCCTTGAAATATCATTTATGTTTCATTTAGGACCAAAATATCAATCAACTATCACTATTTTCCTCCAAATATACTTGACACTCCAAAAGCATCAGTCTCTCCTAGTTGGCATGACATGTCATTAAAGTCTTTTTTTTTAATAATAGACTAATTTAATTCATTAAACCCATTTAACTAAAATAATGATCATATTTTTAAAAAAAAAAAAGATATACTAGTTTATTAAGAATAAATTTTCATAATTAAGAATCTTTTATCATAATTAAAATTTTTATTTTTTTATGTTACGAAGAATAGGTTTTTAAAACGTACTATACTATCATCAATTTTGAACACATACATTCAAAAAAAAATATTGATATACAAATCACTCATAAATGTTAACTTACATTAATTAATCATAAATTGTATAATGAATCAATAATATTAAAGGTCAATTGAATCGTATTCCATGAATATGATATCTATCTAGTGTGATGTATGGAATATATGACAAAGGTGGATCTATTGATCGGTCATGTCATATAGGCCTGAGTTGGACATCCAATTGCTTCGATTTGAATTATCCGGAGAATGCAATGCCTGATATATATAAAAAAGATGGACAATCAAACCTAACTATTACAATAATATTAATTGTGTATTTTGAAATTCATGCTTACAATATTTTTTTTTGAAAAAATAGAAAGTGAAAAATATTATATTTTTTATCGAAAAAAATAATACTAAATACCTCAAAAGTCTCCTTCTATTCTTGTTGATACGTCATGTCATTAAATCATCATTTAAAAAAAATAGACCTATTTAATTCATTAAACTTATGTCTCTACAAAACAAATATATAAATTACATAAGAATTTATGAAGATTATAAAAAAAAATCTAATTTCTTTATATATTTTTACCAAAAAAAATCAATGAAAAACCTTTGTGTGCAATTATTACTTGATAATTTTTAAAATTACTAAGTAAATTATTTAAAAAATTTAAGCATTTTTTTTCATAAAAGTATTCAAATAAATTTGTAATGTTGACTAAAAAGTTGGTATGAAAGAGAAAATTATTATTTAACTTTTTTTTAATTTAATTTTTATTATTTTCTAATATAAATACTATTCCCTTTCTATTTTATTTTTCTTTTTTTGAAAAAAAATATTGTAAGTATATATGGATTTCAAAGCACCCAATTAATTATTTTTTAATAGTTAATTGACCTTTGATATGTCACGACCCAGACCGTCGTAATTGGCACCCACACTAACCCTCCGGTGGGAGAACCACTACTACAACCAAACCGAACAACTAAATCAAAACTAAGCATTTAAGGATATGAAACAAGTTAAATACTAAAGAACGAAATAGGGAGTTCCCATAAACTCCAAACAAAAGTCTATCAACTAAACAAATGCGGAAGAAATAACCTAGAACCTGAAAGTCAATGTACCAAAACATCTAAAGTTCAATAAGTCTAAACAAGAAGGGATACAACCCCAAACTAATGCACTAATAACTAACTAGAAGTCTAAGTCCGAAATAGTGGACATAGACAAAAGAGAACTCATGGCATCCCGGAAGAATTGACTCACCCTTAAATTCGAACGATCACTGATCTTCTAAGCGATGTCTGTAAATAGCCACCGGAAAATGCCCTATACTCAACAAAAATAAGAGCAAGTGCAGTATCAGTACACAACCACAGTGTACTGGTAGGATCACGCGGCTATCCCACTAAGTGTAACATAAGCAAGTAAATACAACATTATAATCACATGCATATATCGAACATATACAACATTATCAACGATCATTGATCTTCTAAGCAAGGTCTGTCAATAGCCGCCGGAAGATATCCTGTACTCAACAAAAATAAGAGCAAGTGCAGTATCAGTACACAACCACAGTGTATTCGGAGGATCACGCGGCTATCCCACTAAGTGTAACATAAGCAAGTAAATACAACATTATAATCACATGCATATATCGAACATATACAATATTATCAACATTTATGAACAACGAACGACTTCACATTTCTCAAGATACACAATTATGAAAAGTCATTGGAACCTAAACCAAAACAGTTAGCATACCGGAACGCGGTACCTAATCCAATGTTTATGCCGGAACGTGGCAACCGATCCCATAATTATGCCGAAACGTGGCAAGCGATCCTTTCAACACACCACAATCACAATCACAAGTATCTTCTCAAGTTCATACAATTTAGTCATGATTCATGGCATTCATCATTCCTTTATCTCATTTACAACAATGTGATTAATAATGCAACATTCACATACATACAAGTATCATAATGAAACAAGAACACACATACATCACACAATCATAGAATCACAACCATCACCTACTTCGAAACAAGCTTGAAACCCTAAGAAACTTGATCCTTCCCTTTTCAGATTCGTTCCGCTTGTTCTTGGTCTACAAACAATCAACATAATACGAGAATCAATAAACAATCACTAATTACTTGAATTGCTAACAATTCAATGAACCCTAGATCATACCCATGATCCTAAATATCCAAAATAGGGTTGTTTCCACCATGAAATCTAGATCAAAACCCTCACCCATCAATAATTACTCATTCTATTACGTACGTTCTACGGATCGAAAAACGAATTCAGGGAGTGAAAAGCTTACCTTTAGCCTCAAGAATGGTGGAAAACTGTCAAGAGTCGCCTGGGGTTCGTTCCTTAGTTCTAAAAATCGAAAAGTGCAGAATAAAGTCGTTTAGGGGTTCATTTACGACTTTAAGTCGCAGCTGACCCGCCACATCGTCCCTCCCAGAGCGACAAAACCTAGCGCCAAAGCGGCTTGCACGAAATAGTGAGCTATTTTAATAATTTCAAGACCCTCATTTTACAACATACCTCTAACCAACGACATTCAGAAACTCCACTTCACGCTAAGATCGATTCCGAGAGTTTTACTCGCTCGAATTCAATTCCTTAAAGTCATACGGATTGCTTAATGACTTATCTAACCACTCATGTAATCAAATTCATAAATAAGTCACCCGATTGCTACCAGATTTCCCTACACCTTAGTGACTCCGATTTCGTCCAAATCTGGACTAGGTTGGGAAATTCCAAGTTACTACGAAAAAGTTCTCCGGCCCAAAAAAATTTCCCGTTGGCTTTTCTATAACGACGGAACCCGGTCGTTACATGATATTATTGATCCATTAAATAATACATGATTAATTGATGTAAGTTGACATTCATCAGTGATTTATATATCAATATTTTTTGAATATATGTGTTTATAATTATTCAAAATTGATGACATTATGGTAAGTTTTAAAAAAGCTATTCTTCATCGCATAAAAAAGTAAAAAAAATTAATTATGATAAAAGATTCTTAAGTATGAAAATTTATTCTTAATAAACTAATATATCTTTTAAAAAAAATATATGATCATTATTTTAGTTAAATGGGTTTAATGAATTAAATTAGTATATTTTTAAAAAAGACTAATGACATGTCATGCCATCTAACCCTAGGAGAGAGTGAGGATTTTGGAGTGTCAAGTATATTTGGAGGAAAATAGTGATAGTTGAGTGATATTTTGGTCCTAAATAAAACATAAATGATATTTCAAGATAATTCCCTAAATTTGGGTGACCATTTAGGGAATTGACTCAATAAACAGATTGTGAAAGAGTAGACAACCATAATTAAAGATGAGTGATAACATTTGGCATTAATTACTTACCTTAATGACAAAATTTGTTAAATCAGTTCAAAATGATACTCTATTCATTCATTTTTATTTACATTGAATTGGTTGCAAAATTCTAAATTTCTATCGATGACATCCCAATTCAAAGACTTATTCATTATATGACAAATAGGTATTTACTTTTACTTATTTAATTTGAAAAATTAATAAATAGTTTATTATTATTATATTATATCTATCTTAGCCTCATTATTGATATTTTAATTATTTCCATTTCTTTTCTTCACATTATATGACTTATAATAATTAAGATTTTCCATTAATTGCTTACCTTTATGGCAAAGTTATTTAAAGCTGTTCAAAAAGTGATATATTTTTAATAATAGAATAGAAACAACATTAGCCCCCAAGGCCTAGCTCAAATGGCAAAAACTGGAGGATTTGTGGCTGAGGTCGCAGGTTTAAGCCCCACAATATGTAAAGCGAAGCCTGATATTTAAGTGGAGAAGGGTAGAGGGATGGGCCCATTATTCACCTAGTTTAGAAGACTATAATTGATTTAAAAAGCGGATCACATACGAATTTTTGAGTTATAAAAAAAAATAGAAATAACATTATCCCATAATTGAGCAATAGAGAGCCACTAACTGAATTGTACTTTATTTTCACTATAATATATATATTTTTTCAGTTAGGCACATGATGAAAAAGACAGCCATAGAAATAATAATAATAAGATTTTAGACTAGCCTTTTACTTTTTCTTGAAGCCTAGGAAGCTAATTTATAAGTGGAGAAGAACAAAGGGCCAAAAACTAAAAAGTAAATAAAGAGTCGTCGTATAAAATATCTCGCGTTCACGTTTAAAAAAAGACTTTATTTTGAGGTGTCACAATGAAAGTCTTAGTAATTGTTTTCATAATTCAAATTCATAATCTACAAATCACGCGCGATTATAATTTTATCGTTGCTACGAGACTTTCAAAAAATAAAATTACAAAATTGGATGGTGAAAATATGCAATTATCTGCATTATAATTAAAAGAGAAAAAAGTCTGAAATATATCTAAATTTTGATCGATATTGCTGTAACAAACCCAAACTTTGGACATGACCTATTATCCCCTGCACTATTTAATAGTGTATTTTAAAGATATATAAGTGTAACATGTTACTATTTATAATGATGCAATATTTATGATATCCACGTGGGCACCTATATATCTTTAAAATATACTATTAAATAGTGCAGGGGTAATATGTCCTGTCCAAAGTTTGGAATTGTTACAGCAAAACTCGGATATATTTTGAACCCTTTTCCCCAATTAAAATACCAAAACAAGAAGAGTCCAAAATAATAGAATCTCTTGCTGGCAAATATCTATGTGGACCCTCACTTTACAGGCAGTGCCACTGACTTCTATAATTCTAATTTTTTTCTAATTTAATTATTAAGTATTTGAAATTAATTAAGTTTAATTTGTATATATAAGTTTACTAAAAATTAAAGTATTTTTGAAGGACATTATATAAGTGATATTATTTAAATTATGTCTTTAAGTTAGTTTAGCAAACTAATTTTACCATAATCTTTGATGGCGTAGGACTCATACACCATCAAATATTATGGTAAGTAATTATTAAAGTCTTAGGTTAGAATATTAAGAATTATATCGTTTTTGACAAGAATATGTTATTATAAAATAAGATTTTTAATACAAATTTAAAATTATTGAATCTTTTAAGGCCTAAAACAAATACAAGATATCAAATGAGAACCAAAAAGATTAATAACATAAAATAAAAAAAAAACCATTTGTGTAATCATTCAAAAAGTTATCTAAAGTCCAAAACGTACAACATTCCTCCTTTTGTGATTATAACAACAAATATTCAACACAGTTTTATGAATAGCGTGTGAAGAAGATAGAATTATGACGTATCAATCTTAGTCCTATCTAGATGATAATATTAACTTTTTTTAAAATTAAAAAGATAAAATTTGAAGTCAAAATTATCTCAATTAGCACTTTTTTCCCTTAATTAGAAAGACAAAATCTGAAGTCCAATTTTTGTCAATTAATACCTTTTTTTTATTTAAAAAAAAGGCAAAATCTGAAATTCAATTCTCCTAAAAAAAAAATTGTTCTTAATTAGAAAGGCAAAGTCAAAACTTCAATTCTTCTCACTTACTATATTTTTTTCCTTAATTAAAAAGGCAAAATCTGAAATCCAATTACTTTTTTTTCCTAATTAAAAAGCTCAAAATCTCAAAATCCAATCATTCTAAATTCTTTTTTTTTTTCATAATTAAAAAGACAAAATCTGAAATCCAATTCCTCTCAATTACATTTTTCTTCATTAAAAAGGTAAAATCTAAAGTCCAATTATTCTCATTTACTTTCTTTCCTTAATTAAAAAGATAAAATCTAAAACTCACTTACTTTTTTTCTTAATTTAAAATATCAAAATCTAAACTCCAATTACTTTTTTTCCTTAATAAAAAAACACAAAATCCAAACTCCAATTTCTCAATTAAATATTTTTCCTTAATTAACAAAACAAAATCTTAAAAATCCATTTTTTTTTCATTTACTTTTTTTCTTAATTTAGACAAAACATAACTCCTAGTCCAAAATCCTTCTCAATTACTAGTACCACTCCTTTTTTTCTTAATTTAAAAAGGTCAAAAACTTTAGTCTAAAATTCTTATAAAAAAGTGCAACACACTTCTCTCTCTCTATCTCTCTTTTTTCTCTTTTCAAAAAACTTGAGAATGGTATCTATGGAATCTTCTTCAAAGAATGATGAACCACAAAACTTGCCTATTTTTTCTAAGAAAAATCCTAATTCAGCTATGACCAAGAAAGGTGTTTATGTTGCCATTTCTTACATGGCTTGTGCTGGTTAGTCTATTTATTCTCTCCTTAATTTTTGCATGTTTATTTTCATGATTTAGTTATGTTTTTTAGGTGTCATTTGGTACGCAGAATAAGGTGGGATATACTAGAATTAATCTAATACGCAACTTAATCATGGTATATACCACCTTTATCCCATTCAACTTGGGATTATCTTACCCCATCTCTCAAGTGGGGTAAATTAGTCTAAATATTATAATCTCATGACTATAATCCTAAACAATTTAGTTATGTGTTTAGGGGTCATATAGTATGCGGAATAAGGTGAGATATATCAGGATTAAGTCTGAGATAAATTTATACCGTCAACCAAACATAACTTAATCATGGGATATCCCATCTCCCAAGTGGGATAAATTAGGTATTTTTTTGGTCCACTTACCAAATGACCTCTTAAAAGTATTTTGCAAATGATAGAGTTAGTGGTCGAAATACACTTAAACTATCATCATTTTGCGAGTTTCATACCTCGACTAATTATTGTTTTATTGACCTAACTAAACTAGCATGTTGTCGATTGGGACAAATTTTGGTCAACTCAGCATAGAGGTATGTTTTAATGCAAAGGGACTACTGGGATGTTTGTAATCAGCCTATTTGTGATAACATATAGAGTATCTTTTTATTTTGTTGTCACAAGTACTTGCTTTATATAATATAGTGCTAACGTGTGGGTTAGGTGCACATTATGAGTTTGAAGACTGGTATTTAAGCGGAGAAGAAGGATACATAGGATGTTTATTTATCGAACCCTCAGTAACATGTGTAAATTGTAGCTAGCTCTTGTTCTTCTGGTGTTTATATCATGATTAGAGGACTGCAATGTGGTACTTTAAATTACATTGAGTTTGATCATCTTATTAGCAACGCGACCATGTTTCAATTCATAGAATTTATATCTTTCTTGAATTTTTTCGCAGTTCTATTGGTCATATTCAATAAGGCTGCTCTTTCATCCTACAGTTTTCCATGCGCAAACGTGATCACACTCTTTCAGGTAACTACATTATGTTAGATTTATTCGAGATACAGAACTATCACATGCTTTGTGTCGATTTCCTAGTATGTTTGTTTGATTAGGTATCTATCGTGTTTATTAGTCGTAAGTGTTTACATGTCAAATAAGTATTTAAGGAAAAGTTAGCATGTTTTTTCAGTTCTGATATTGAATTCACATCACTTTTAGTTCGCGTTTTCATGTTTAAGTGAAAATTAAAGTTTTAAATACATGTTGAAGGTGGATTACATTTCAACATATTTCCTTTTACTGGTTCTCATTTCACCTAAAAAAGGATAAAAATCTTGCTAACGCGTTAAGGATAAAAAAAATTGAGGTAATGCTGGACATCTCAATAGTCTTATATAAGAACTATCTCTTCCATGATCGGCACAGGTTTTAAGGCTCTGTCTGTACCTTGCAATAGTCTTATGTGTTATATTTGCGCGTTTTCTCTTCAGTGGAATGAAATCCTCTCGTGTTTTTTCGTTCAGCATGTTTAACCTCCTTGAGCCAGAGCCTAGTTCTGGTTTCTGCTGAAGTTGCTAAACATATTTGACTAAGTTATCTGTTTTATTGCTTATCAATTTGTCATCATAATACTTCCATGTTCCAAGTTTAAGTATTTTTTACAGCATATGAAGAAATGGTTCCTTTTTTTCTTGTTCCATCTCCGGGTGATAATCATGTTTGCACTGTTAAAATTTATGTAATGATAGCAGTTATATGTGTATATATGGTGTTTTGGGCTTGAATGACATTATATCAGGCATGTAAGGTAAAACATATTTTTATAATGCAGATGATAAGTTCGACGTTGATTCTCTATGTTTTGAGATGCTGGAAAGTTATATCTTTCACAGTTCAGGATTCACATACTGTGGCTACGCGCACAACAGACCTCGTACCGTTTAAGAAAGTACTGCATTGTACTCCTGTGGCATTATCATATTTGCTTTACATGGTAAGTATTAAGTCATCTTAGCTTTTCGTTTATTTCTTAAGTAAATCTGCAACACTTCTTCTTTTTTCTCTGGCAGCTGGTGTCTATGGAATCGATTCGTGGAATTAATGTTCCTATGTACACCACTTTGAGACGGACAACTGTTTTCTTTACAATGATGGCAGAATATTTTCTAGCAAGGAAGAAATATTCGTCATACGTTGTTACATGGTGAGTAATCATTCTCGTCTTCATGAGGCTTTCACATGTAGAACTTTACTCTTTTAATCTCGTAAACTTTACATAACACTTCTCATCAGTGTAGGAATAATCATACTTGGTGCATTTGTTGCTGGTGCACGGGACCTGTCGTTTGACTACTACAGCTATACCGTTGTTCTCGTCTCAAACATAACTACAGCAGCATACCTGGCCTGTATATCTAGCCTAGGTATATCTATTTCTCTATCTCTTCTCGATCAGATGCCTTTTCTTGAGTTTTGTGGCCGAGTTTTTTGATATATCCTGAAATCTGTTATTTAGGAGAATCTAGTGGCCTTAACAGCTTCGGCCTGATGTGGTGTAATGGTAAGAAAAATGCTATATGATTATATTGAATGTGTCTACAACGCGCTACGTAAGGACATTGATCTGTTTGATCTCATTTGACAATGTGAGACTCTGCAGGCATAATATGTACACCGATTTTGCTACTTTGGACAGCATACTGTGGCGATTTAGAAGCTACAATAAATTTTTCGTACTTGTATACTACCGGCTTTCAGGTGATTTCATTTTATAAAATTCTCTCTCAAATAGTTCTGAACATGATGCATATTTTATCGTGATATCCATATTAATTGGTGTATAGTCATAACACTTTCGTAAGCATGAACTGTAGTAGAACATCAGCTTTTCGTAAAGCTACAAGTAGTACTACCATTGATTAACCTTTGTGAACGACAATAACTATGCCTCAATCCCATGAAAGTTGAGGTCGACTATATGAATCCTCACTGACTATGTCGTTCAAAAGCAACTTTTGTGAGTTATGACTATTCGTGTTATTCACTAAACTTTTTTTTACATGTTTGCAGGCTGTGATTGTTCTGTCATGTGCTCTGGCATTCTTGTTGAACTATTCTGTATTCCTAAATACAACTATCAATTCTGCGTTAACACAGACAGTCTGCGGAAATCTTAAGGTGTGTAATATGTTTCTCCAATCTGTTATGCATATTTCGCATGAACATCAATGATGTTCTTCATGAATTCATATTCATTGAGATGAGAAAAATGCTAACGAGAACGTAAACAGAGGTGGAGCTAAGATTTTTAGTTTATTAGTTCTGAACCACAATACTATTTCATTTACTAGGTTGTTGATAGATTGATCAAATGAATTTCTTAACATAAATACAAAGTTTCCTAATGTGTACGTGTGTGCTGTTCCCCCGACCCTGTTAACGTGGGATGCTTTGTGCACCAGACTCTTTTGTAACAAATAATGACTTTCATGTATAGGACTTGTTTACTGTTGGATTTGGCTGGTTAGTTTTCAGAGGACTTCCATTTGATCTGGTTAGTATAAAACATACATTTTAATATATTTATATATAAATTATAATTTATTTATTTTTTACAAATATACTGATGTTATATATCTACCATTTTGTCAATGACAGATGAATATTGCTGGCCAGTGTCTTAGCTTTCTGGGATCTTGTTTGTATGCTTACTGTAAACTCAAAGGCATTTAGCTTTTGCCTAAATGATGTTCATCTTATTGGAGGAATATTTACTATAAATTTATAATATATTCAGTATTTAAAACTCTTTTATCTTTTGTTGGAAATCTCTATTATGCATTTATCGAGTAAATCGATGTTTATATCAAATTATATAAATTTATTACTATAAATAGCACACCGTCTGATGCACGAAGCATCTTGTGATTATATTTGGTCCAGAAAAAGATCGCACCTCAAATGATGTTGATGTAGACCTGACTCAAATTCATTACCTATAGATTTGTTTGCCCTTATTCTTTCAACTAGCTAGTAAATGATTTATTAAGTGAAATGTATAAGCTATATTTGTATTAGGATATCTATTAAATGTATATAAATATTTAATTGTATAAATTCTATTAAATGTATAAATATTTATTCCTTTGACTGGGGCTTTAGGTTTTTCTTTAGATTTGAGTAAATTTAAACAGGGAATTTCAATAGTGAAATTTGAAACTTCAGATAATGACTATATTTGAAACGCAACCATGCGCATGGTTGTTTTTCAAATAGTGCACAGAATTTCAACTATTGTGTACTTTGAAAGTACTTCATGACAATGTCTATTTTTCAAAGATAATATTACGGAATTTCAATTGTGAAATTCAATACTTATTCATGATAACGATTATTTTTAAATTCACATCAAATAGATTCACTAAAGGGATAAGACGTACGTCAAGGCATTCTTTATATTCTCTATATAAAAAATAAAATAAAAAAGGTCTACATTCTTAGGGCATGAATTTGATTTTTATTTTTTTTAATTATGAGCGAAAGAATTCTACCTATCTCACCAGGCTCCTCGCATCGATGAGAGGAGCTTTACAAGTAAAAAAAAAAAGTATGTTTGCTTTTGCTTGCATTTAATAGACAAAGGTCACCTCCTTCATGGAAAAAATCAATGACATGAAAATATGAAAAAGGGTTAACATACTTGGTCATATTAGAGTGAAAATAAAATCTTATGATGGGATTAGGTAGTAGTGATGAACAAAGTAAGTGTCCTAGGATCTGGGGATTAAAGAGGAAAACCAAATTAACAAAAAAAATACTTTTTTTTTCAAAAAAAATAAATAGTGTAGTGCACAAAATATTTCGTTCAGTGTTTATGTAAGGTGTGGGATCAAAAGCTGCATTATCCCAAGAGGTGTGATGTAGACATGAGTCGTCTACCATAATGAAGAAGTAGGGATCCATTCTTCCATATTTAACCCCATGATTGCTTATAATTAACAGTATGAATCACTTGTTATAACGTTCTTACCTTGTATTAATGAGTATGTCTCATTCCTTTTTTCCTCATTCAACATCGTACAAATCTTAATGTAGACACCGCCATACCCTAGTTATTTTCAACCAATCGAATCCTCAGATTCAACATTTTGAAAAACTCATATTTGGCTTAACAAAACAAGTCATAAAGATATTGTAACAAGATCGATAAAAATCGAAACTATTTTCTTACAAAAAAAAAATCATTGGAAAATATTCTCCTCCAATTAAGCAAATAAATTGAGATAGAATATATACATGTATAAACATTCTCAAAACTCAAAATGAAAGGCAAATATACAAAACAAAGGGTTGGATATATATATATATATATATATATATATTGTTAATTTCTTTCTTTTGTATCATGGCAAAAATAAGAGATCTAGGGAGACAATAATTATTGTACAAGAATCAATTTAACTAGTAAATGAATTGGTAAAAAGAAATGATATTGGCGCGGCTCAATCTGAGATCGTTCTTTACTAAAATAAAACGTAAACTCGTCTTCAGATTGAACCTCACCAACATCGCTTCTTTAATTCAATATATACCCACCTTTCGTTAATTTGTAACCAAAAAGAAGAAGAACAAGAAGAATCTATATAAATATAATTTTTTTTTTTACTTTAAATGGCCCCTTTGTTGCATCACATGAAAACAACAATATGATGGACATATAATATATATATATATATATATATATATATATATATATAGACATGGAATTATTAGTCATGATATTTAATTGTGTTCTTTTCTAGTCAAATGAAACGTTTTGTAACTGATGTTTGACTACCAATAAATGACTTTGAAAAAAAAAACAAAAAGAATAGAAGAAAACAATATCATTCAATCCTTTCACACTTACTCAATGTTTCAATTGGAGCTTATGATATCTCATAATAAAATTGCCTGGCATAAATTTAAATTAATCGAACTTTTGAAGACTAAAAAAGGATGAATATAGCAAAGCATTCAAAAGTATGGATGGAAAATATTATAAAAGGATTTTGTTCAAAGGACTAATTTGGATGAACAAATTTATTTCCCCCTCTCATATATGTTGATAGTAGTAAAAAGAAGGATGGAGAAGATGAAGAGATGAGAGTGAAGTGAGAGGGAGAACATGTATAATTTATAAGAATTTAAAATCTTTGTGATGCTTGTGTTTAAACAAAAAGGAAAAAAATAATTACGGATCTAATCATTTTGTCATCTAATTTATAAAAAATGTATAAAGTCTATATATAACCTATACATTAATATAAGTCGATTATATTGATAAATTAAATGGTTGAAAGGTATATATTAGTAACTATATCCCAAAAAATACTTGCACACTCAAATATCTTCTAAATTTTTTTTATGGACAAATCTCTATAATAATTAGACTATTAACTACTTTCTTGATGCTATATAGATGCGATAACAAGTTAATTTAGTAGGCAAAGTCAAAATTTTCATTAAGAGAATTCAAAATATAAAAAAGGAAACATAGAGGATTCAACATAAATATAGTATCTAAGTACATAAAATCTATAATAATTAATCTACTTATATAAGGTAATTTTGCGACGAAAAAATATTAATTGACTTTTCTTGAACAATGATAGCTCTGTCACTAGATCACTTTAGCGTGGATCATGTAGAAATTGACATAATATATAAACATGTCATTTAATTTTGCGTTATAAGTTGGTATTCATGTCTTCCAACAAGTAGACACTTAAACTTATATAAAATTGAACAAGTAGACACATACATTATACGTGGCATCTTATGTAGCAATTCACGTCCTGCATGACATCCTATATATATATATATATTGTCATATAAAGCGTGTATGTCTACTTGTTCAAATTTTATTCCGAATAATGTATATAACTTAAATACAATTGTAGTTGTTAGTTATAGTGGTTGTTTTGTGATAGGAAGGGAAGAAATTGTGAGTGGAATGATGTCAATTAGGAAGCAACTTGCTTTAAGGTTTTTCATGCTTACTTTCTACTCTAATACACAAATTCACACAAAAAATACATAAAGAGACTTTTTTTCTCACTCTATTGCGCATGCTACACCTTAAATTAATATTCATAATTGTTTATTAATCTTCCTCTTTATGTCAAATTCTTCATTATTTTACTAAAACTAAAACACTTTTTTTTTTTTGTAGTTCATGCTTGCATTTGATTAATCTCTATATTAGAGTGTGAGATAGTTATATTGGCTCATATGAAGCTTAATTTCTACTAGCAAATGATGGATTTTAACATGCTACGAGTATAATTTTTTTAAAATCTTGTTTACTTATTCAAGCCATCAAATCTTATATACTAATAAATATTCCCTTCGTCATGTCTCATTTTATGTGACATCATTTTCTTTTTAGTTTGTCGCAAAACAAATGTCACCTCACTATAATTAGAATCTCCATTTACAACCACAAAACTATTTAAAGATTGTTTTAGACAACAAGTTTAAAAATCTTCATTTTCTTTCAATACGACATATTAAGTCAAATAATATCACGTAAAATATAACAAAAGAAGTACTTACTTTTGTAATTTAGAGAGAGAGGGGTAGCTAGCGTGAAGAATCGTGGAAGCAAGTGTGCAGAATGTCAGCAAAAAGAGGACTATTTGTCTAGTCAAAAAGAAGTTTCTAAAAGAAGACTAATATTTGTGTGTAAGGTACAAATTATTTTCTATTATTTCATTCTTCTTTCCAACATAAGCACACGCACAAAAACGCACTAAAATTGCACGTAATATGTCTCTCACATACATTTTCTTTTGATTTTCCATCTCATATTCGATATTTGTGAATATCAGACTAAATTTAGATTTGCATCAACAACTTCTCATATTCAGAATAGGTTGTTCACTAATAAAAACGTATGATTTTATATTCAGTAGAATTCGAACTCATAATTTCTAAAAAATAAAAATAAAAATTTATCATTCCACCGATTACTCGAAAGCTTTTATTACAAGCAAGCATTAAGTTGGTAAGTTTTATTTAAGCCAACAAAGCGGAGACACCGGCGCCAAAGGAGCCTTGCCTTGAACCTTTATTAGGAGACACTATACTTGATATTTGCTTAACCCTTTTTATTACCATTTTACTTATTTTGTCGCGTCATTTTTACTTATCATGTTTTATTTTATGAAAGTTAGTTTAATTTATTTTTGGATCTAAATTAACTTATATTAATTCAATATATTTGAAATTTAATGATTAATGTGTGTAATTTTTTTTATCCATTTATGTAGGAAAAAATAGGTTCTATGTTTGATTATTTCTGGAATTATATTATCCTCAAATATAAAGTTTTAAAACACTAACATACCAAATTACTATAATATACTTAATTAAATATCATAATTTATCTATAACTGAGAAATATGTATTGAGTTTAGGGTAATGCTAAATGGCCAGAAAATTTGGTCAAAATTTGACTAGAAAATTAAAAAGTCTATAATATCCTTTTTATTTTAAAATAAATTGATTTTTTTTCTATTTTTTAATTAAAAAATACTAAAATTAAAAGGGTAAAAATGTTTTAAAAGATAAAATAAAATAATGTGAAATATGTTATTTTACCCTTCTGGCCAAATTCTAGCCAAAGGGATTTTTCCTTCAGTTTATACTACTTGTACCTTTATTTGATGATTTTTGGAATTCTCAAAAGCCAAAATTAACATCCCCACCACACCTTTCTTTGCATCTTTTTCATAATTTGGAGCCTATTAAAAGTACCTAGGCGTGCCACTACCAAAACACAACCACCAAACTTATTAAAACCACAATCTAATTTTCAATATATATATATTCACTTGTGTTCAAAGCAATAAAATGAAATTAAGTTTCTTACTTTGACCAAATGAAATTAATATTCTTCAATTAAATAAGAAGTCAACTTCTCCTATCCTCCCTAGAAATGTTTCTTGGTATTTTAAGAGTGGAAATTGAAGTAAACTAAGGATATTTTTTAATTTAATCATTTGATATCTAAATTTCACTTTCTAGAACAATTGCATTAGCTTTCGTTCATAGATTCCAGATAAGGGGAAATTAAACTTCTTCTTATCAAGAAATCCTTTGTTCTTAGAACTTAAATTCAAAATATTTTTGATTAATAATAAAGAGATCTTATTCATTTCATTACGTCAGATTAAATTGGAGGATTTGGTTGATGTGGTTGATGAGTGTGTTTCAAATACATGGCACATCAATTGTCATCTTGTGGTGACAAGAAACACTTGTCTCCCCACAAACTTGAATTGTTGTCACCACTCTTTCTTTCTTTTTCTCCCTAAATGTAGGCATGTTGAACTCCTTGAAAAGCACAAAAGGTACTACTTGTTCTCTAAGTGGTAGTTTTCACAAGCATTTCACTTTCTCAAATCAATTTCTTTTGGCCAAAACTCAATATACTTGCCTATTTTATTTTTTTAATTTCATAATACATAAATGTATATTTAAGTTTGATCTCAGTTGGTAAGTAAGGCTATTTTGAGTATCCACGTTTAGACACTTAAACTAGTTTTTATCTTGTCAGTTGAACAATTCACTTATAAAATAATCATCTAGACTCTTACAATATTTATGCGTCATGTCAGCACTGAATGTTCATGAGACACAGCAAAAATAAGTTAGTGTTCTGTTGTCACTAAAGGTCAAGTTGACGTGTGTGTAGATGTACAATACCAAAGTTAGACACTTAGAGTACATTCTTGCTAGCTAGGGCTAAGTTTAAGTGTCTATTTATATATTACGTCATTTTGAAATTTGCTTTTGTCAGTCCCTTGTTTTATCTGGACATCCGATAAAATTAAAACAATACATAAAAAAATTAGCATGATCCTTACGCAAGAATGAGACAAATCGAGAAGTGTACTAATGTTTGCAGTTCTCTACTTGGATAGCTTAAGCTTACTGTTTTTTTTTTTGAAAAAAATCTTTCTATAATTTTTCCAGAATGTCCCAGGTGTTCATGAATTTTTTTTTAAAAACAAATTAATATTGAGCAAACTAAAAATCTTAAAAGAAGACGTCAAATTGAAATTATGGTCTAAAATTTCGTGAGTTTATAGCAATATTTAGCCTGTAAGTATGGAATTTGGCTCCCTCCATTACCCTATCCCTCCATTTCGTCAAGTACACATCTAGATGAAAGACATGTGTACTATTTAATTTTTAAAGGTCAAGATTATGTTGTATTAACTAGTATCATAATCATAGTTAAGAAAGAGGGAGAATTTTCAAAACAACAATATTTTAGAATCTAATAGGACTCCTTGTCAACACTTTCAATATTTATTGAAAATGTCAATATTTTGGTTTGTTATAATGCTGACTGTATTTATTTAATTTGAAAGAATACAAATTTTTAATAACAGAAGGGAGAGAATCATGGGAGAAAAAATATTTCAAAAAAGGTAAAAATATTTCCCTTAGTTTTTTATCCTTACTTGTTTGAACTTTTTTAAATATGATTTTATCTGAAATGTATTGGGATGGACTTCTTTAAATATGATTTTATGTGTCATTATTTTAAAATGTAATTGAAATATAAATTGTATAAATATTGAAAATACAAAATGAGCCAAATAAAATACAAATCTATTTACTAATGCAAATAGTATGAATACGTATATAATGAATACGTAAATAAATTGTATT
>JAJOOR010001694.1:0-34363 GCA_036250505.1 Solanum acaule
TCCCCCCCCCCCCCCCCCCCGCTCCCCCACCCCTCAAGTGTTCTGAGAGAGATTTTCCCCATCTTTCTCCTGTAGTTAAAAGGTGTGTGTTAGTATTCTGCTTTTACTTCCTTTTTGTCCCGCAATTCTAGAGGCAGTACTTGTAACTTTGGAGAGTGATGCCAAGGGTGAGAATATAGTGATGTTTTGCACTCCCCTTCTTGAAATCTTATATCTGTCTGACCTCTATGCAGTGCGATCAACCTCAGCAACCCCAAGGCCTCGGGTGAGATACATCTCTCCTCTATCCTCTGCCACTGTTAACATTAGCTCAACTGCTATATCACTGTGTTATTGTGCATAAAAGCAAAGGCTGCTTTATCATCAATGTTATCCTCGTCTTCTTCTTCCTCATTGTTGTCTTCACTTCGTAGGGCATTGAGCTAATGCCATTTGTCTAGTCAAGCATCTGGACAATTATAGAGCTTACAGACTGAGGGAGATGAGAGAGGATTAGAACTAAGTGAAATGCTGAGAGAAGAAATAATGATAGCATAAGCTGATTAAGTGAGAATAAGACACTTTAATGGCACGTTGAGGGAAGTGGCGTAGATTGGTGTAAACATGAATTTATTGAAAAGATGATTCTCGAAGACACCTGAATGAGTGGGCTAACAGTCAATAAAGTGAGTGAAAATCATGAGAGATAAGGGTTTACTGCTAAGCAAGGTTTTGTAGAATGGGAAAATTTGAATCAAAAGTAGGAAAAGAAAGATGCGCTTGTGTGGGGAGAATTAAGTTTGATGTAGATGGGAATTGGTAATACATATTATAGATTTATGGAGGTGAATTAATTCGGAAGCTAAAATATGTAAAGCCAAAATTGCAACAACTTGTTCTTTGTATCTCATTAATGGATATACGAATTTCCATTTGACAGTTTTGGACTTTTGGTTGTATCTCTTTAGTTCTTGCCGGTCCTGCTTCCTTGCCATGGTGTACTTTTTGTTCTTTTTTCTTTTGGTCCTCCAGCTATCAGCTGTTTGGTATCCGTATCTAAATTTGCGTCAAGAAGTCCCACTTTGGGGATTAAAGGGCTTTCCACCAAAGATGGTTCCATGCTTGGAGTTTGAACTCGAGACTTTTGAAGGAGTACCACCACAATTTTTGGTGATAAGGTGCACTTATTTATTAACGCTCTCTCTCTCTCTCTTTATTTTATCCTACGGCCAGTATGAACTAAACTTTTCAGTTTTTTATGGCCTTTGGAGTTTTCTTCGAGAGCAAGGGAATAATAGATCATTTGCCATTTCAAGGAATAAAAACATTTTAAATATTTTTTCAACGCTCGACTATAAATAAAATTTAATTAATATTAACAAATGATGAACTTTTATCATCTTCAAATGTTTTTTTCCTAACTTCATTAAGATATTGTCCATACGCGTCTAAATTTGACTTACTGGTGCCTCCATTATAGTTGAAAGATAGTATAATTCTTCAACTACATTTGTTATTTGTACCATATATAAATTCAACTGGTCATCCTCTCTTTACTTAGTTGTGAAGGCAAATAGGTATGAGAAAAAAATAATCTTGAACGAGTTTCTTTTGTGGGAAAAGAAGAAAAAAGTTAAAACAAAGAGTCACCAATTTAAAGGGGAACATCTTCACTTTAATCTTGATAAATAAAGAGACAAAAATTACTTGTTTTTTTCCTAATATTTCCTTCTTGTGAAGTCATCAATTTGATCACTTTGGTACAAAAAACTATGGATGCTTACACGTTAATGGAAGCGGTGTCACGTAACACCATTCGTTGAAAAAATAATAATCAGATTTAGCCTGGACCCGACATCTTCAAGAGGTTGGCAAATCAAGCCCCAATCTATCCTAATTTTGCAATTTCTTAATCATGAGTCAATCAATGGACCATAGCTACTTTCATGTTTAATTATTGTTGTAATTATTTAATTTTATTTTTAAAATGAAAAAATATGTCAAGAAAAGATGTAGTAATATGGTTGAGTTGTGTTTTATTCAAATAAGATATTGTTAAGCTGATTCGGTCTTTCTTCATTTCTTTAAATAAAACTATTCACTTACAAAAAAAAAATTGTGTACGCCCCTGACAAAAAAACAATTGCACTATCCATAACTTTTTTCATAAAACAATTCATATGTGGATGTACATTCATATGATTTCAGGAAAAAGAAAAGAAACATTACTACAATCAATGCCTAGTGCTTTAGTCTAACAGACTATTACTTCTACTTGCACTTCAAAAGTTTTAAAGAGAAAAAATAGGACCAAAACTTGGTTAAGAAGGAAAATAGTGGGAAATTGGAGCCATAATAAAGCACAAAAAGCAGAATTTCCTTTCCTTCATCACCACACCTCCTTCTTTACAGTATATATATATATATATATATATATATATATAAGGCCAATCATGCAACCTAACTTTACACTTTGTCTTTTCTACAAAGCCACCTCAAAATCTCTGCCCATTTTGTCATTCCGTTTAGCTATATGTGACCTACATACATTGCAATAACAAGTCTTTTCAGAATAAACATATTATTAAGTATATCAAACATAAATCTTTCTACCAATGCACATTCAAGGTTATATTCAAGGTTATAGCATAGTGGTCAATGAAATAGGACGAAAGTCGTGTGAAGTCTCGGCGTTCAAAATGCAGCATGAAACATATTAGGTGATTTCTTCCGCCCGTCTAAGCCTAGGTGGAAAAAACAAACTGAGTTCGTTTACAAGGAAATTTGCTTGTTCTGATAGTAAGTCTAACCGATAACATGCAACAAGTAAAATAGTCGAGGTGTGCACAATTGGCTCGAAATCACCATTAATCATTATCAATAAAAACATAAAACTTTCTAGTATCAAGAACTTCTATAATTTTGAACATTGAAGTTGAACTATTCTTGGGAAATCAAAGAACACTTGAAAATAATCAAAAGCAGTGGAATACTAACCTTATCCTCCATACTTAGAATAACCCTTTTTCTTGAATGCCGATCTTGTAAATAGCAAACAAGCAACTCCTAACCCCACACCAACCAGTCCACCCAAGACTATAGCAACAGTCTTTTGAGTATTCTGTCTTGTTCCTACACCATCAAACACAACATCTATTTCAAAGATTCAAAATTTGATCAGTTCAAAAAATCTACTACGTCCTACTTCAAAAATGATCTCAGAAACCCATTAAAGAAAAAAATATATATATGAATGCTACTTGGTAGCACTAGTCTTAATAGGAGAATGAACATATATGCAGCCTTCCTTTTGCATTTTCAACTATCTTCTTCGGACTCTCAAAAAAAAACGTGGAATGCGTGTCGATCCTTCAAAACCAGTTTAGATCCTTCAAAACTAGTTTATTCTTAGAGGATGGGACACTAGTACGACAACATTTTTGAAGAGTCCAAACAACATAGATTTTCTCACTATTTATTACAATTCATAACTTAATCACTACGACTTTAATCCCACAAAAAAGGGCAGTCCGATGTACTAAGCTCCCGCTATGCACCAGTACGGGAAAAGGCCGGACCACAAGGGTCGATTGTATGAAGCCTTATCGGTTGTTCCTAATGCTCTAACCCGTGAGATCTTGGTAGCATGACAACAACTTTACCAGTTACGACTGTAATCCCAAACTAGTTAAGATTGACTATATGAATCATCTATTTCAATTTACCATTTGAACTTAATTCAGTCCATTATTGATTGATAATATTAAAATTACCTGAGGGAGATAGTGATTTACTGGGCACACCATTGGGATAATATGTGTAGCTAATGTAGCACTGTTGCAGATAAATTTGTGCAGAAATGGAATTCCCACATTCACTTTTAGCTCTGCCAGCACCACTTTTCACACAGTTCACACAGTCCCCACTTCCTAAATCACCTTCACACTGACCCAAAACATACACCGACTGATATCCACCTGCGTAAAACCCAGTATTCCCACTCGAAACCCCTTTAGCTATTTCTCCTACAGCTGTATCAAGCCTATCATCAAACCCAGCTCCACTCGCCTGATTTTCCCCACATACCTTGAACAGCAACTCAGTAGCCCCAATCGTCTGAAACCCCACCATTTCATACCTCAAATAACACCCATTAAGCTGAATCCTAGCAGCAATAGATTGACCACACAGCTTCCTAGACATATCCGGGATTTTCTTAACACAATGGTTACATTCATCGCTTGAAAGGTCGCCTCTGCATTGAAACAGACCGGAAATTGCTGACTGGCCATTACCGGCGGTGGTTTTGTAGAACTTATTGGAAGAAGATTGAGAAATCAAGTTGTCAAAAAGGGTGTTTAGTGTTTGTGAGTAAATCCCAGATGGGTCTTGGAATTTCTGGTTAGCACAGCCTTTGTACACAAAGTTTGTGAGTTCATTTGATGATAATCCAAGAATGGGGAATGAAGAAGCTAGAAATAGGAAAAAGATAGAGAATGTTTTGGGAATTTGAGATGGACCCATTTTCATGATTTGAATATTGGAATAACCATGAGATATGAGATACTTTCTTGGAAGAATTTTTGAAGTATGGTGGGTAGATTTGTTTTTTTTTTTGGTGGTTTCTAGAGGTAGTATTTATTAGGCTAAGAACAAAGAAGAAAGTGAAAAAAATGGTGATCTTTTATTTATTTTTTTGGTATGAAAGGGAAATTTCACATAGCTTTCCTTTTTTAAGTATTTTGTATTCGCTAAATAGTTGGCAATATGTTTAATGCTAATGAATGTTATGACAGGTAAGATCATTTTTTCATAAATGATAGTGTTCAGATGTGTATCTCAATTATTTATAAAATACGTACTTTTGTTATTAGTGTTATGTTTCGATTTACTTTGCCTAGCAGCACAAAGTTTGTATTGCTCTCCCAAAGCTTTTTTTATTAAACTTGAAAGGTTGCTACCAATATTTAAGTTGTTTTGTCTAGAATCATGATGCTTGTATTGCTTTCTCATAATCTTATTTTGATGAATTAGATTGTTCCCAGTTTTAGTGGTTGTTGATATGAAGATTGTTTCTTCTTCTTTTTTTTTGTAGTGGAGGATTCTCAACAATAACTATGTTACAATAGATAGTTTTCTTATTCGATAAAATTAAAAGAAATTTTAGGATTGTTGATCACGATATATAAGATCATTTTTAATGGGGTGATTAAACTTAAATGAAGAGAGAAAGGAAAATGTGCAATGAAATCAATGTTATGATAGACAACTATTGAACTAATGCCAATTTTTAATTGGAGTGTTGTATAGTTTGTGGTAGTGGTAGTGCTAGTTGGCAAAGGGTCAAACAGAAGGGTACATATAAAATAGTGATGATGAGATTGTAGTACTGCCTAGGTAGGTGGACAGTGTCTGCTAATGAGCAGTGAGGGGGGGGAAATGTGTTTGAAACTCTCCTGTCTGCCTTCTGTTATATACTTTTGGTTGTATTATCAAAAAATAGTGATTTTATTATATTCCAAAATAAATAAAAATATTTTTTATATACAATTCTCAAAACTTGACTGACCATCTAAAGAATTCACTCTCAATATGTGCACTTCTTTTTTAATTTAGGCTTAATACATTGATAGTCTTTTGAACTTATTAATAAACTAGTAAAATTACATGCGCTTTACGCGGAAATTTAATATCACAAAATTTATAAAATAATACTTAAAACCTACTAGTCATTAAAACTAAAACACTATATTATCTTACATACAAGATTACGTAGTAACAAACATTAATAATATAAAAGAAAATGAAAATTGTTACATCGTATCATTTATCCTTAATAACATAAGCATAAATTAATGACTGTAAAAATACATACCAGAATCTGTAACATAAATAATGTTGTCAATGAGTCACTCAACAAGAGCAAAATACACAAAAAATTATTTAATTGTGAATAAGAAGAAGAAGAAGAAGAAGAGGAGGCTCAGAATTTTCGTTGTTTTAAAATGAGAGGTAATTCCTCTATTTATTGACAACAAAGGGTAGTGTGAACAAATGTTTATTATGCCATATCGGAAAGGTTACAACTATTTGGAAAAGTTACAACTCTTCAGAAAGGTCACAACTTTTCATAAAAGTCGCAACTTTTCATTAAAGTCACAAGTTTTCATAAAAGTCACAACTTTTCATGAAAGAGGAAGGCTAGTTTTGGAAATAAATAAATTAAAAGAAAATTCTAGTTTGTGGCACCATGTAGGCAGGACTAAAGTTTTCTTTTATATATATATGATATGATTTATCTAGACACTCGATCTACGATTTCATTTGAGCACCTGAAAACATGTTCAATCCCCCCACCCTCTCCCTCCTCTCCCTTCACGTATGTCCTCAAATGCTTTTTATATAAATAAATAAACAACTTTAATTATTTAATGTTTAGGTGATATTTTAGTCATTCAAATTTGAACGTCTCAATGTTAACGAAGAATAAATGAGGCCTAAGTATGTTAAAAATGAAAAAATGTGAAACCAATAGTTTTGCCTATTTCATATTCACATTATGAAAATTTTACCACGACAAAATTCTTCTCTAACTTCTAATTAAAGTTGAAGGAACCTTATATTTTGATCATGCCCATCAATGATATAAGGGCAAAGGGTCAAAAATACCCTAACTTTGTTTTATTGGTTGACTATACCCTTACCGTTAAAAGGAAGTTATTTTTGCCCCTGCCGTCTACACACTTGTCACATTTACCCCTCAATTGGATGGAAACCCCCAAATCAACAAAAATAACCCAATTTACTTAAATTAACCAATTTTAACCCGATTCCGATCCATCTAATATATGATCCGCTTTGTTCATCTTCATCTTCAGATCAAGGCAAAAAACAATGGAGGAAAATACATTTTCAAAGATATGAATAACATTTTCATAACCTAATGGGATTAAGTAAATACAAGTAAGTAAGCCTAAAACCTCAACTTCCCCAACCTTCCTACTTCCCAGACGATTAAACCCATCGTCGCCGTAATCACTGTTTCGGCACCATTACAAAGCCCAAGCAATTCAGTCAGAAGCTTTTATGTCATAATCATGAGATGTTTCAATCGATTTACTTCTAATTCTCTATATCGCCGTTCCAGAACTATTTCCACATATCTAACACCTTATGTGCATTCACAATTCCACAGTCCAAGATTCAAAAAAATTCTGAAACCCATTTCTACAGCTTTACAAAACCGTTAATTAGTTCAAATTTCACAACATCAGCTCACGAATCAAAGTTGGCTCCATCAGGGAGAGTATCAGCGATAGTTAATGAGATTTCGAATTTAACTTTGCTGGAAGTATCAGATTTAGGGCAGGTTCTAAGGAAGAGAATGGGGTATTGAAGAGATGCCTGTAATGGCATAATGATGCCCGAGACGTGAGCTACGGAAAAGACGGAAAAGAAGGCAAGGAAGAATGTTTGATTTGAAGCTCAAGGAAGTGATGAAGATGAACAGTAGGAAGCAGGAAATAGGGAGACAGATAAATTAGGTTAAAAATGAAGATGAACATAGGTGGGTTATATCATTTGATGGGTCGGGTTGGGTTAAAATTGGTTAATTTAAGTAAATCGGGTTATTTTTGTTGATTTGGGGGTTTCCATCCAATTGAGGGGTAAATGTGACGAGTTTGTAGACGGCAGGGGCAAAAATAACTTCGTTTTAACGGTAAGGGTATAGTCAAACAATAAAACAAAGTTGAGGGGTATTTTTGACCCTTTTCCCATGATATAATATTCTCTTTATCCCCATTTATGTGGTAGTTTTTTCTTTTTAATTTATCTTAAAAAAAATGTCACCTTTCAATAATTAAACACAGTTTAATCTTTCTGTCTTCCCAATGTATAAAATTTGTTTTAGATCACAAATTTTTAATTTTAATTTTTTTTATGTCAAGTCGAACGTTGTAAATTGAAACAGATAGAGTGCTAGTTCCATCATGTCTGAACAAAATTCAAAGCAACGATTTTCAGGTCCATTTGAAAAGGCCCAAATCCTTCCTAGCAGGCCCAAATTTATAATGCTCATTCAGCCTCATTCTCCCCCAATGCTCCTCCTCCTCTGCGACTGAAATTGTTCTTCTCAAGTTCTCTCTCACACTGCACAAAATTCATCTCTTTTTTCTCAAATTCTCAAAAGGAATCCATTTGTACGTTTCTCTTTTATTTGTCTCGCGCTGTTAATCTCACCATTCTTCTTTTCTATCTTTCTCTGATTTGACAAAAATCCCTTCATTTTTTGCAATGATTTTTATACGGTAGGTAAAACACTAATTTTCGTGTACTGAAATACAATGCCGTGCTTGATACCCACTTTCTGTAAGAGAATTTCAACTTTGATATCATTTTTTTTTATATAAATTTTACGAGTTAACATTTAGTTTTGAAAATGGCTCGCTCGTAGTTATGGTGTACTAATTTGGGTGTTGCAGTAGAACTCAAAATTTTCTTTTGAAAATGTAGATGATTAGTTACAAAATCTCCATGGGTCATGGGTCCAGGTGGACCCGTTGCCGTGATTAGTTGCATGGCACCTGAAGTTTTAAGTAATTAGGAATGTTAGTTTGTTAAATTTATTTCTCAAGTTTCTTGATTTTCATGTGTTAAATGTTTTTTAAGCAATCTTAAATGCTTTGAATTTATTATATGTTTTTGATTCTGTGACAAGCACTTAAGTATCATTGTTCTTGGTTGATATGAAAAATTTAGGACCCTGAAGGTAAGAACATTTACTGTTTGCTGCGGTTCATCTGTATGACTGAGTTGTTGCAGTTCTTCCTTAAATCTTCCTCTTTTTGTCCTTTGATAGTTTTACACACTCCCCACCCCCCAAAAAAAAACATTTTCAGGAGAAAAACGTTGAGTCTTTAAACAAGTGTGCCTTCACATATTGGCCTAGTTTTATCATTTGAATAAAGAAAGAAAGAAACAAGCTGGTCATGTGATATGCCTTTGACGGATTAAAAGAAGAAATAAAAAATCACGCGTATTGCTAGAAAATGTCATAGAGTTATTTGTGTCAATCTTGTAAAATCTATAATTGGTTGCTGGTGGTGCAGTAAATTTAAGAAGTTCTGTGTAAGGCTTGGTTGAAGTGTGCCGAAGCCCTGAAGTTAAGTACAACACGAAGTGGAGGACGCATTGTTTAGCTAGCGCCTCAGAATGCCAAGCGTTAAGGTGTGTGTTTCAGTGCAATGATCAAATCTTCATGACGTTTTGTTAACTGTGATTCTCCCAAGTGATATATCAGCAATAAATATTCAGATGTTAAAGCTTATGAGGTTAATAATAGAATTCTAGGATTTTCCTCTTTTATTTATTCTGAGATGGGAGGGTGGTCTTTTGTTGGTTGACAGACTGGTTGATGCTACAATCAGAAAGTGTGTATTCCTTCTTTCCATTTTAACCTAATTGCAGCATTGAGGACTCAATGAACAGGTGTTTATTTCCCTTCCCGTGCTGTATGTATTACCTCCACTTTTATAACCCAGTCTCTGAGTCATGTTTCCTTGCGGACCTTTCAAAATAATACTCATTGTTGAGTCATAAACGTAAAACAAGAGAGTTTGGGTCTATGTAATTCAAATTCTACTATAATGACAAAGATAAAACAAAAAATTGAAACACTATAAAGTAAATTAAATCTGAGCAGTTATCCTCATCTTTCTGTTTGTACAACAGCCTAGATTATACTTTGAGTTTGAATGCCTTTGTTAGAATTTTGTTAATTTTCTGCTCACATGTAGTCTGGTATGATGTAGGTTCACTGATCGATTTGGCAGTTGCTATTAAATTCACACACACACAAAAAAACAATGCCGAGCAATCCAAAAGTTGCGAAAGCATTTCGTGCTATGAAAAATATTGGAATCTCCCAAGAAAAGGTGAAGCCAGTCTTAAAGAACCTTCTTAAATTGTACGACAAGAACTGGGAGCTTATTGAAGAAGAGAATTACAGAGCACTTGCAGATGCTATATTCGAGAAAGAGGAGGCAGAAGTTCAATCTATCCTCTTTTTTTCTTATTCCTTTTCTAGACAAAGCAGTTTTATTTACTTGATATGGATTGAAATTTTTGTTGTTCGCTTCATTTTTGCAGGCAACAGAAAGTAAGAAGCCTGAGAATACTGAAGTACAACTTCTATTTTGGTTCCCTGTGTTTTTTATATGTATTCTATGTCGATGCTTATTGGTGTTTTTTCTCATTTCCCTTTACCTTATCTTGGTACCTTGTCATGTTTCTAGCAAGAGGAGGTTTTGGAGAAAGAAGCAGCGGATGAGGAGCCTGAAAGACCCTTAAAGAGATTGCGATCAAGACACCAAGAAGTTCATTCTAGTTCTATTTCAGCTGGGACTTCATTCAAGAAAGTGGAGGAGCAAGCTGAACTACCTGGAACTAATCCTCAGGGTTGCTCACAAGGCCCTCAGCTGAATAATAGAAATGCAGCAGCTGAGTCCCAGTCTGTCCCATGTTTGACATATGTTAGAAACAAAGGAAAACAACCAGTCTCACCTAATAGTGCTGACAGATTGGAAAATAATGCTAATTCTCGGAAGAATCGTTTCAAGGGGAAGGAAACTCAACCACCTCAAATCATATCCAAGGAGAAAGGTTTAGTCCTTGGGAAAGCTTCTCATGCTTCAATCCTCAAAAAGCCGAAGACTGAACCTGACATTGAAATGTTGGGTACTCATGATATCATCAAGCCTAAGGATGAACCATATACTGTTGCTATGCCACAGTTTGAGGCTCCTCTTGCTGTTATTCACCCTGGTATGTATTATCTGAAATAGATGGGTATGGTCCTTATCATATCATAGTTTCTTCATACTAGTTAAATTTTCCTCAGCAAATAGAGCTAGTGATTTTTCTCCGTTGAGGAGCTAGGATCAATACATGACATCTCTAGAATGGTTTAGTAATTTATGTTCTGGAATGGTGCCATTGTATTTGGCAAGTTCTCACTGTATCAGCTAATGTTTCAGCTCTGGAAGACCGCACAGCTCTGGACAACTCTGTCCCAAATTGTTTGGCACCATTTTTTTTATAGTCAGTCTAAAATTTTTGACACCTTTCCATATTCTAATACTCCTAATACTTACCTTCCTATTTTACTCTTAATGCTCGTAGATGTTGATGCTTGTGGACCCTACTACTTGGGTACTTTTGTACTTCATACATATTAAGCTTTTGTGTCAAAGGTCCTCTATTTCTTAAACTCCATTCAGTCAAATTGTACCAAACAAATTGAAATAGAGGGATATAGCCTTATATTTGTCTGAAGTGGATGTCTCTAGGGATGTTTCCTAGTAACATCTTAGCTACAGTTCCCCTTTCTAAAGGTCATTGTTTGGATTATGTAGAGCCATCAAATGACAAAGGTTCTTCAAATGGTAATGCCTCAAGAAAGCAGCCAGACACTTCTGAAACCTCAGCAGCAGAACTGAGAGGCGGAAGAAAAGCAGATAAGGACATTCCAACTTCTTCAAATGGACTGGTAACAAGTCATGAACTAGTAAAACCTCAGAATGTGTGTTATTCTAACATAGATATTGCCTCCTCAACTTTTGGAGAGGTTAAAGTCTCTATAAATTGTGACACGGCTCTTGGTAGATCAGACTTCCATTTGCCTAGTCTAGAGGCTGTTGTGAAGTTGGTGGAGGATAAATGTCTAAAACCATTCAAAGCCCTGGACCCTAACTTTTCTGTGCCGAAGCTGATGAAAGACATGTGTGAGTGCTTTTTGGAACTGGGAACTCAGTACAATCATGAATTGCAAGAGACTGCAAAGGTGGATGCAGTAAATGATATTGGTTATAGAAGCATGGCCCCAGTTTCTCCAAATGGATCTATAAATTTAGAACTTGATTCTGGGGAGGATCAACCAGAGAAATCACAGCTACCTCTTCCTTGTAATGGTCACACCAATAGCACCCAAACTGATCAAACAACATCAGCAGGGAATTGTGGTAGTGTTCCAGAGATTGATCAGAATATTCTTGAACATCTTATGTCTGAGAGTCCAGTGGCTCTGTGCGGATCTAAAAATTTAGAACTTGATGCAGGGGAGGCTCAACCCGAGAAACCACAGCTCCCTCCTTGTAATAGTCACAACAACAGTGCCTCAACTGATCAAATAGCATCTGTGGAGAACTGTGGTAGTGCTCCAGAGATTGATCAGAATATTCTTGAACATGTTACTTCTCAAAGTCCAGGACCTCTGTGTGAATCAACTCAAGATGAAACAGGTTCGTGTGTTGTTACAGATATAACCAGGGGGCAAGAGGAGGTTATGATTTCATTGGTGAATGAAGTTAATGACAAAATTCCTCCATCCTTTAACTACATAGCTCATAATGTGGTTTTCCAGAATGCATATCTGAACTTCTCTCTGGCTCGTATTGGAGATGACAACAGTTGTTCAACTTGCTCTGGTGATTGTTTGTCACTGTCCACACCTTGTGCATGCGCATATGAAACTGGTGGTGATTTTGCATATACAAAAGAAGGTCTTGTTAAAGAGGAGCTTCTTAAAGAGAGTATTTCTATGAATCGTGATCCCAAGAAACACTGCCAATTCTTTTGCAAAGAATGCCCATTGGAAAGATCGAAAAATGAGGATATTATCGAACCTTGTAAAGGTCATCTAGTGCGGAACTTCATCAAAGAGTGTTGGTGGAAATGTCGCTGTGATAAACAGTGTGGGAACCGTGTGGTACAGCGAGGTATTAGCCGGAAGTTACAGGTAAGAATTTGTCATTGCGATTGCAATGGCCTTTGGTAATGTGGCTGATGCAGTAGTAACTCTTGCATTACTTTTGAGGCTCACTTTTACTTTATTTGCTTTCTTTTTGAGCTACTTAGGAATCACTTTCTTTTCTTAGCGATTACTTGTAAAATAATTCTTGGTATCCAGTATTAACTTCATCTAGCTTTTTTGTTGGTTTTACTTATTTCAGGTGTTTATGACTCCTGATGGGAAAGGGTGGGGATTGCGTACCCTTGAGGATCTTCCAAGAGGTGCTTTTATTTGCGAGTATGTTGGGGAAGTTCTTACCAACGCGGAACTCTTTGATCGCGTTTCACAGAGCCCCAATAGAGAGGAACATTCTTATCCCGTGCTGCTTGATGCTGACTGGGGTTCAGAGGGTGTCTTAAAGGATGAAGATGCGCTTTGTTTGGATGCGACATTTTTTGGGAATGTAGCCAGGTTTATCAATCACAGGTATGTTTACTTAGTAGGGTCTCATGTTTTAACGGTCTTTTTGCTGATTTTCTCCCCCAACCTCTTCTTCCTTTTGGGTGTCAGGTTTGCACCAATTTGTATTTATTTACTTGTATTCTTAGGAGCTATAAGAGTTGTACTTTGACTAGTGGTTCAGCTATCAGGTGGTACATACTTAAATTACTCTGAATCTTTTATGCATTTTAACTTCTCAACTCCTATGAAGAGCTTTTTTCCTTTCTTCGTTATTTGATGATTCATATTGCAAGTGGGGCAAAACCACTACTTGAATATCTCGTGTTCAGTAGGCATAAAACATTCACATCATTTCTGATAAATTCTACTTGTATTTTCTTTTTCATATTCCTGCATCTATTCACCTTTAGCTACTCTGTTTCTAAAGCACTCCTTACATATTTGTGTGACGAGAAATTTGCATGATATTACAATGTCAGGATCCACTTTGTTTCAATTCCCTTGAGGGAGAAATGAAAGGAAAGAATAGCCAAATGAAAGCTATGCATTATATATTAGATATTTGCATCACGTGTAAATATGTTATTAACCTGTGTCAGTTTAATTTATTTTATTGTTATTCTGGTCCAGATGTTTTGATTCAAATATGGTTGAAATACCAGTTGAAATAGAGACTCCAGATCACCACTACTATCATGTAAGGAACATTGTGCTTCTGAATCTTCACTTCACTTTGTCCTCAATATTCAGTATTCCTACTTCCTAGCTCTTTATTCTAACGTTTGTTTGGGATATCTCATGTGTTTCTTCATGCAGCTTGCTTTTTTCACTACAAGAAAGGTTAAGGCATTGGAAGAGCTCACTTGGGTGAGTAGGCTTGATCTGGTTCACACATGCTCATTGTATTGTGGTGCCCTCTATTTTTTGCTTTAAAGATATTTGTCTATTCAATACTATCTATATATAAATTCTCTCTCTTTATACACGCACACATATACAAAGAGAGAGAGAGAGATGCATAGAAGTTCAATTTGTATCTGGACATGGTTATTTCTGGAGAATTAATGCTGCTAATTTCACAAAAATAAAAATGCAATCTCGTGCAAGTTCAATGGATTTCAGCTACATTCTTATGTTGCCCTCATGGGCTGGATTTGAGTGATGAGGTTCTCCATTGTGGGCAGCTTACGTACCTAAATAAAAAGTTGTCGGGAAGAACTTGTCATGGTTTGTATTAGAAATAACAAAATGACTTAGCCAGAACTATGCCTCCCACCCCCACCCAACCCCACTCCTGCAAGAGAAAACAGAAAGTGAAGAATGAAAATCCATATTTTCTTATTAAGAAATAGCTTGGAAGATGGATGGATGCTTCTCAACTCTAAGTACTTTTAATCTAAATAATGTGATTTATCCGTATGGTGCATCTTGATATAAATAAAATCACCAAAGAATATAGAAAAGAAGGGATATCTGTCAGTTAGGTATTTGGAAATTATTAGATTAGTTGTAAAGGATCTTCCTTCTTAACTTTGAAAAATACAGTTTCGTCCATTAGTAGTACTACAAGAAGTACACCTCAATCCCAAACTAATTGGGGTCTGCTATATGAATCTTCTATATTCGTTCTGCTCTATTTGGACCTTTTATTCTGATATACCTTCATCACTAAACTGTTAATTTGAGTGTTGGGGCTGAAAGTTGATTATTTGAATTAGTTTCTCGGATATTGTCTTTCTGTTTTATATCTTTTTTATTTTAAGAAAGTCCTTAATTACTCAACTCTTAAACAAGCCAAGTAATATGAAAGATGGTCAATTGTAATGCTCCTAGAGAAAAAAATAAGCACTTTTTTATCAACATGTTCAATGGATCATACCAATTCAATGAAGTTCAACAGAGAGAAGATGGTAGTCAAGAGGTTGACTCTGTCAAACTCTGCTGATGTGACATGAAAGATGAACAAGTAATGGTGTCTCAACATTTATAACATATCTAGTTTTTAGAAGGATGATTATGCCTTCATTCCACAAAGCTTCTTTTAGATATTTGACAGTATATTTTTTGGACAAACATTGGATTGGTTCTTGCAGGATTATGGTATTGATTTCGATGACCACGAACATCCAGTGAAAGCATTTAAATGCCAGTGTGGTAGCAAGTTCTGCCGAAATATGAAACGTCCAAGAAGTAAGTGTTATTCCAGAGCATAAGGTTATATTGTTGTTGTAACAGTTAGGATTTGTAAATCAAAGTTTCCATCTTGCTTTGCTAGTAAAAGTTGTTAGCTGCTGCATGGATTTGAACATAACTTGGCTGAATTTTCAAAAAAAATATATGCTATTATATACTCCAATTATTGTTCTCGAATATAACAAGAAAAAGAACTTTTAGCATTGAAGATTTTCAAATAGGATATTGGTAGTCTTGGCTGGAGTTGGTGTAATGACATGTCCAAAGCATGACTGATCATTTAATTCTGACACCATATTTATTTGGCATTTTCATAATTGACTATAACTCAACCAAAAGGTATGATGTTTGATGAAAAAAGTCTGTATAATTTTAGGGAAAACTGTTTGTAAGATGGAACAATGACGACAATGTAGGGTGGATAGGTAATATTTTGCATTTTACATATGATGAACCCTTAGCACCCCCTGTAGTGTCCCCTGATTCTTCAATAAAGACTTTGCTTTTGTATCACACACTCTATTTATCTTCAATTAGGCACCCAAGGATGCTGCTAATGGTCAATGAAGTGGGTGTAAACTTTGGAGATTAGGGTCCATTCTTAAGTTATTTTTTCCCCATTGTCTAAGCCTTGGTGGAGTTACCTGGTATCTAAACCAGTGGGAGATAGTTGGAATTGTTGAAGTGTGCACTAGCTTGCCTGGACATCATTGTTATAAAAAAATATTTATCTTCAATCAGCCTAAACTATTATTTTCAATATTCGACCAACTAAGTGGCCATGCATGATAATCATAGTCGAGTTTCATGCTGTTAATCACTCAAGTGTCATGCTATCCTGTAGGAACCAGAGCAAGGAGAGGATGGTGATTATTTCCAAACAACTTGTGGCTGATTTCTGGCCTTGGGTGATCAAGAAAGCTGCTATGACTGGAAGTTTGAAGACTCTGATTATCTAGAATTTTTGTAGGGTTCTGGTGAACTTGTGTACACTGCAGAAGGGCCCACATAGTTGTATTTGCAGATCCTATGGCGAATATAAGCTTTAGATTTGCCCCCTTGTTGTATATAAGAATCTTTTGGTACATTTGACTAGATGCTGGAGGAATTGGCTTATGTTGCCCCCGCGCATGGATACCATAGCATAATGTGGTCTAGACCATGCATTTAGCTTTAAGACTCGGTCCTTAGTTTTTGCCCTCTCATTCTTATGCCTACATTATTGCAGCTTGTCTTGCTCTTTCCATTTTGAACTACTATTTCTGCATCTCCCCGATCAAATCCACCTACATTAGGGTTACTCGTTGGTGGTTGATCAAATTTGATAGATTCACCCTCGGAAACAAGTTTTGGTCCTGGAGTCACTTTGTCCGTGTTATTTGTCTTTATATATTGAAATTAATCATGTTACATTTTTATTCTGCTCACCGAACTTCCATACAAAATGGCAACACAAGAACTTCGCTGGGGTTCATCATCCAATAGAAAAGGGCAACTTACCTTTATGCAAAGAAAATCAACCTGATTCTTGAATTATCAACACTTCTGCTACTGGAACACAAGATACCCCTTTCGTAGACGAAGACAGGTATCAACAATTTTGATTTCACGAATGAACAATTCCTCAGTATCTTATTCAGTTTGTACAGAACATTTTCTTGTGCATCAATAGAAAAGAATTGTATCCATATTTTCGTAGGATTGCCGATTGATATAGGAGTTGCATGCCTCCAAGGCACCTAGTGGAAGATGTAGTATGTTGACAACAAGTACACTCTTAACTCTATATATACAATTGTACATTCAAATAAGTATATACAAAGCACAAAAAGACAACAAAAAGTTGGACTAGACTATGCCAGAATGTGTAATGTCCTTGCATTTGAATTCAAGAAACAGAGTGTTGCACAACTTTTGTCTCCAATGACAAGGAGTCTCTATTATGAGGTTTAGAGAGCACTTCATCCTCACAACCACTAGGCATAATGGGATTAATGCCCCCTGGATTCAATGGGAACAGAATCTTGTAGTAACCTTCCATTATTTGCCCCATATTGCAAGTTTCTGCAACCTTTGGTATCTGTTCAACAGTAAAACACTTTCTTAAGCATACATGTGACTTGTCATTGTTAGTTCAAATGATCAAATACTATCTTTTTGATTAATAGTTTTATTGCAAAACAATGACAATGTTTGGAGCAGTTTGCGAGCAACAATTTCAACGGATACCTACTATTACTCTCCAGCATAGGTACTGAGACTGAATAACTTTGCATACAAGGGATTAAGCCACTTTGGTTTATCTGGGGTTTGCTTAAGCCAAATAGTTCAAGGGATTAAGCACTTCAGTAGCAAAAATATCACCAAACCATCCAACTGTTTATCACAAACATATGGCATTTATGTAGATAAAATGTAAAATTTTACTATAAATGGAATACTCCAATTTGTTTAGTCTCTTTCTCTGTCCTATTCTGCTAGTTGATCGAGACACCACGTTCAAATGGCCCTTTTTCCTATCGGACATATGCAAGAATGGAATTTAAGTACCTGATAAATGTCTCTGAGATATCCATGGAGGTTGGTGAATTCAATGAGCTTCTTCTTGGTACATTTGAAGAGGACATTATAGACCACATCAAACCGAATCAAAGTAGTGAACAAACACACATCTGCAAGTGTCAAAACATCCCCACACAAATACCTTGATCCCCCCAAATGATCCTCCAACATTTCCAGTGTTCTAAACAACCCCTCTGCTGCTTTATCGTATGCTTCTTGACTTTGTGCAAATCCACACCTACCAGAACATAAGAAAGGCACACAAATTACTTTTTGTTCTTCTGAACTTGTACATCAAATTGTGAGTAATAGCCATGAGATTCCTAATATCATGCTAAGAATAGATAGGATTTTTAGAAGTAAACGGCATTGCTTTGATAAGAAAAACTATACAACACAACCGAGTATACCCAACATTCAATGTGAGTTCATTCAACCAATCTTGGTAGGCAAAGTCAGTCACAGTACTTGTACTGAGTAGAATATTACTCGATATAGATTAATCGAAGTGCATGTAAACTGACTAAAAACAACTTTTTATCTCTCTCTATGTCAAACCACATGACGTTCACTCGTCCTAGACTTCCCAAAATGTGATACCATTTCATTTTTACACCAATTCTATAGTTTGTAATAACACAAAATCATTAATTAACATTTAGTAGCTATTATGTTTACAATATTTTTTTACTGTCAAAATAAAATCTTAAAATCTATCCCTATTCGCACCATCACATAAAATGAAACGAAATGACTAACTACGAGGAAAAGAGAAGATTCAAGTATACTCCATTTTCCAAAACTACACACTAAAAACTTCTTATCCATTACATCTCTATTTTGGCCACTATCATTAACATAATATGTAAGCAAGTACATAGACACTATTGCAAAAATTGAAACGAAGCAAGAAATTGGGAAAAATAGTCCAAGTATACTCCTTTCTACAGAATTACACACAAAACAAAAGGGAATTTACCTGTACACGCCATTGTTAACGTTTGGATAAATTATATCGTTCCATTTTCGAATGTCATCTTTCAATGCAGGTGGTGAAAGATCCAATTCAGGATTCCCTGCAATTTCATTCAAACCCGAATTGAAAAACTCAATAATATCATAACTCTCATTACAAAGCACTTCCTTCTTCTCCATGTCCCACAACATTGGAACAGTTGATCGACCACTATAACCACCTCGTCTCAGCTTATAAACTTCTCTCAAGGTTTTACACCCATTAGCTTTATCCAAACTCGGAACAAGCTTATCCTTATCCGGGTCAGAAAAAAAACGGAATTCCCAAGACCCAACAATACCCGGAGAAGCAATTGAAACGGGTACAGAATCTTCAAGACCCTTAAGAGCTCGAACAATAAGAGTTCTGTGTGCCCACGGACATGGAAGGCCCACATAAAGGTGGAGGTCTTTCGGGGAGACTTTCAATTTGGGATTGGAGTATAATCGAAATTGAGAAGTGGGTCGGGTGTAGGATCCGGTTGGGTCTGATGGAGCGAGTTGGGACATCATGAGCTGCCAAGCCGCGGACCAGGTTGAACGGACGGTGGAGATGAGGAGCTGTGGGGGGAGTGATGGACCCCATAGAAGCTTAGTAATGGTGTTTATGAGGTTAGTGTTTGAGTTTTGGTTAAGTGACATTCTTGGAGTTGAGCTGCATAGCTTAGTATGAAGAATTTTAGGATATTTGAGTTTGTGAGTTTTTGATTTTGATGGAGGAAATGGAATGGAGATAAAGGAGGAGATATGACTATGAGTAGAATACATTTTTTTTTGTTTTTGTATTTGCAGAAAGTTTTAGGAAATTCGGAGGGGGTGAAGACTGAAGACTGAAGAGGAGGAGTATTGGGCTGGGCTGACTATGTTGCATACCTCAAAACATACTCATGAATTTTCAATTTTTATAAGGGAAAATTACGGGTATAAGTAAATATATACTAGTTAATTACTTAACATAGCTATAGTTTGTCTTAATTATAATTCGTGATCAACTTTTAGCTATAATTACGTGGTTTAACTTTTTACTTTTGTATAATTCAGAATTTGTATAATTATTTACACTTCTGATGTTTGTAACTGTATAAATTCGTTATTTCGAGTTTATACAAAAATAACTGAATTATACAAATGTACCCGCGAATAATACAAACCTGCGAGTCATATAAATCCGCAAATTATACAAACGAGACAGCTTAAACTATTGCTACAATCCGTAAATATGCAAAATATTGCTATGGAGCATAATAAAGTTTATTATAATGGCTATTTGCGAAAGTCCCTCTTTTTATAAATTGAAATTTCAAAACATTTACTCTGGAGCTAAAAAAAAAAAAAAAAGAAGAAGATGTTAATGTCACAAACAATATTGTAGCATAAATAACTTACACAGTTATAGTAAACATCTTACAAAAGCAACAACTTAAAGTACTGCTCTATGGATCATTTACACGTTAAAAATTAGAGTTTAATATAGCGTAAACGATATATATGGTTATAGTGATACAATTTACTTCATAATAGTATGTTATTGTCAATATTATATATTGATCAATACATTTTTCTTTTGTTTATGTAATATAAAATAATAGTAAATGGCATGTAAATTTTCACTTTATTCAAAGTAATTAAGATTTCATTTTTATCAGTTTTATAAGTAATTGTTTTCTAATCATGGATAGTAAATAGTCGAAGATAGAAAAATCAAAATGTTCCTACATTGGGCCAAGCGGGCCTGAGTTTCAATAAACTAATGGGCCTAACAAGCTTGAGACTGCAATGGACCAGAGCCCAGTAAGTTAAGCTGCATATAAAACCCTAACGCATTCGGCTGCCATTCCTCTCATTGTTAGGGTTTTGGAGGTAGAGAGTGAGCAGCTGAGTAAGACCGGCAACAATGTCGAAGAGAGGTATCGCAACGATCGTTTTACTATTATAGCTTCACTTAATCTTAATTTACTTATCTAATTTATGATTCGATTTCTGAAAATGTATATTAAGGTCGCGGAGGTTCCGCGGGGAACAAGTTCAGGATGTCGCTGGGTTTACCCGTGGCAGCCACCGTCAATTGTGCTGATAACACCGGAGCAAAGAACTTGTACATCATTTCGGTGAAGGGTATCAAGGGAAGGCTTAACAGGTTGCCATCAGCTTGTGTGGGTGACATGGTCATGGCTACCGTGAAGAAGGGTAAGCCCGAACTCAGGAAGAAAGTCATGCCTGCCGTCATTGTTCGTCAGCGCAAGCCATGGCGCCGAAAGGACGGTGTCTTCATGTACTTTGAAGGTATATTTGCAAATCATTGATTGATTTTTGTTGTCCATCACTAGATTTTGTATTCTGTTACCTAGTTATGCATCTTTCAATTAAAAAAGACAAATTATAGTTGCTCTTTTTAAATGATACTCTACTATGGTGTTTTTTGCTATGCGTTTTTGTTGAGAATATTTACCTTGATAATCATGTTTTAGAGTGTTGAGATAAATAATTCTTGAGTGTTGAACCATCAGAACGTCTTGGTGATATTTGAAGCAAATGATGTATGGTAAGAGTTGGTACAGAGGAAATAACTTCTGCCCATTGTGAGTAAATCATTGATTACTTTTTGCTGGAAAATATATTCTATAGACAGACCATTAACAAATGAAAACAGAGTCTTGAGTATGACTTATGAACCTTTAGGGATTGTTGGTAGGATGTATTATAGAATCTAATACATGTTCGAGACACGGTATTATTCTATTATTTGGTAGGATTTTGAGCCTATGTATAACTAATACCTATTCAGTTTTATAGGGTGTATAACTATTACATAAAAACCATGGTTTTAGCAAAACCTGGGTAAAGATTAAACTGTTCTTAGTACGTCAAACCAAACAGCAGATAGGAAGTAGTTACATCATAACTAATCTCATCATCCCAGCATTACTAGTACACCTTATTCAATTCTATTCTTCTACACTCTACTGAATGGCCCCATGATGGATTAATACTTTTTGGCTCTCGTGTATAATACTGTGCTGAGCTACTTGTAATTGTTGAAGAAACTCCTGTTTTTTAGGTTCTTTAACGAAGTCACGTCAGGAATATGTAGGAGTTTCTTACAACATACATTAAAACATAAAAACTTGTTTTCTGATCCTATCATTTTTTCTTATACAGATAATGCTGGTGTAATTGTGAACCCCAAGGGAGAAATGAAAGGTAACATATATTTACTTATTCCTTCCTAGACCAGATTACCTTGATTAACTTTCTTTTTGTTTAGTCACACTAGCCCTGAGTAGTTATGGTATCACAATTAGTTTCTACTAGAAACAGATATAGCAAGCTGTTGATGTTATGCTTATCGTGTGCTCTGTTTGTCTTGTAGGATCTGCAATCACAGGGCCAATTGGGAAAGAGTGTGCTGATCTTTGGCCAAGGATTGCAAGTGCTGCCAATGCTATTGTGTAGAAGAGTTCCCCTGAGTAGTTTGAAACTCTTGTTTTTGACAGTTAAATTTATGTTTTTGGATATCAGATTGTTTTCTTATTAAGAAATTAGTCTTTGCCGGTTTGAGAATTTTATATCAAGAATACATCCATCTATCGCATGTCTCTTCTATATTGTGATTTTGCCTTTTCAGACGAATGCTATAATCATTTCTCAAAAAATCATTTCTTAATCTTAAATTTTGGACGTATATAAAATTCATTTCACCCTGAGCTGACGAACTTAGTTTTCATTCTAGTACACGTATTTAAGCATATTCCATTGTTCAAAATGTAACCTCAGGTAGTTAGTTTGATTGGTGTACTAAATTCACTATGCACTTGTCATTTTTTTTCTTTTTGATTGGAGAGGATCGAGTATATGACAAATTCAGAGAGCAGTGTACTCGTCTCGCTAGTATTTGTTTTTTCCTCATCTAGTATTTGGCTAATTAATAATCTGGATTTGCATTGAAAGTAAAGATAAGTTGAGCTCATTCGAGTATCATCTTATTGCAGTTGATTAGGCAACAAGTTCAAAAATTGATTTGACTAATTATTTTTTTGAATAAGGGAAACAAATATGAACATTACTCTACTTGTTCTCCTTGAAGATATTGTTTCTTCGTTGCAATTTATGTTTCGCATATTTGCTTACCGAATGTAGTTTAACTACTCTTTAGAGAAATTAAACTAAAATGATTTTTTAAAGAAAGAAGTATATATTCAGAAACTAAAAGTTATTTTTCATTCAATCCATTCATTTTGTAAGCCTCTCAATTCATAAAAAGAACCACTAATACAATAACATTAAATGTATTTTTATTATTAACGCATTTGAAGTCTTTTAAATACAATCTCATAAGAAGATAGGCGTAAGCTTTATATTTCTTTATTTGTTTTGTATGTTAAAAAATCATATATTTATAATACGGTACCCAATGTTTAATGTAAATTCCATTTATTTCGGAGGAATACACTATAACAGGGAAAGAAAAGGGGAAAATACAAGTTGGTCAGAAAAAGTAAGCTACGACTTTTATTTTATTTTTTGGTTTCAGACTTTTATTAGGGTTTCAATTTTATTGTATTTCGATCGCAGTAGAGAGGATCTGACAGAAAATGGTGAGAGGAATGTTGCGTAAACTTGCCAATCAGTCTCTTTCAGTCGCCGGAAAATGGCAGCAGCAACAGCTCCGCCGCCTCAACATCCACGAGTATCAGGTCGCCCCTCCCCTCCTATATCAGTGAAATGAGATGTTTCTGAATCTGTAAATCAAATCGCGTCAATGTTAAACTAGTTGATCCTGCTTAGTTTGTGCACATCTCATTCTATTTCGCAATAGTTTTGATCTTCTGTTACAGTTTTTGGATTCGAGATACTGTAGGATAAAAGAATGGTAAAACTTGTTGCGTTAATGGATCATTTCTAGCTGAGATCTCTCCCGTACCTTGATGGTTGAGGAGAAGCTTGTGAAAATTTGAATTAGTGGATATCGTGTAATATTGCGCTCAATATCGTTTTTAGAGGCGAATAAGGAGATTTAGTACATACATATTTCCTTATAATTGTTCAAAGGTAACCAACGAGTCCACTAGAACACCAATCTTTGCCGCAGTTCTTATAATGCAGTGCGTGAAACTTTCTCATATCAAATAATGCTCCACATTTTTCATGATATATTGTTTTGAAGTTTTGCTTGTTATGATAGTAGGGAGCTGAGTTGATGGGAAAATATGGAATCAATGTACCGAAAGGTATTGCTGTTGCTTCCCTTGATGAAGTGAAAAAAGCAATTCAAGACGTGTTCCCTAACCAAAGCGAGGTAGTTCGAGGAAGTAGTATGCTTTGTATAAGCCTGATATCTTTGCTACAGCTAATGACAGGGTAAATGTTTTCTGCTTTGCTCTTTTGGTGATTCAGGTCGTTGTTAAGTCACAAGTCCTTGCTGGTGGACGTGGCCTTGGAACGTTCAAAAATGGATTTCAGGGTGGAGTTCATATTGTCAAGGCTGATCAGGCTGAAGAGATAGCCAGTTCTGAACATTCTCCTCTACTTGATTTTTCTAAAATATTACTCTGTGGTTACAGGGCAGACCTGTGCTGTTATCTGCTTTTGTGGAAAAGATCCTTTGTTGCCAATGAATTTTTTCTTTAATGGGAATAAAATGAAGTATTTCTGGTGTGAATTGTAGGTGTATCATTAGGTTTCATCAACTGTCAGAAGAGATATCAAGCTTAGTGTTTCTTAGTTGAAATGAAAGCACAATTGTGCTTGACTTGATAAGATCTTTTCCCAAGAACCAGCTAGGGATGCTACTCTGGAGATCTAAGAGGTTTTAACACAGGACATAATGTTATTTTTCTTTTAGTGGCCAGTTGTATGGTTTAAAACTTTTCTGGTGGCATCTTGTGCTTCAGGTTTTCGTCCATCCTTACATTTGAAACTGATTTGTTGGCATCATTGGTTGAAATGCAAACTAGTTAAGCGACGGACCTTCAAATTGTTCCTTAAAGGGGAGATGGGGTGGCCAGTGAGGGGCTTAAGGCCATTTGTTTTCTATCTTAAAGTCTTATGCTGGACTTTTGAGATGGACAATATCAAAATTGTTTTGCAGGACTGTTAATAAGCCTTGACATTTTTGTTATTACTAGAATATGCTTTTTTTGAGTGTGTAGTTTTCTCATTGCCCCTCATGTTTTCTTTGTTTCTTAAATTGTCTCATGCTTTTTCTTTATGGTTGTGTATATTTTTTTAATGAACAACATTGTCAAATGCTTTTGGTTTCAGGTAAAATGCTTGGACAGATACTTGTTACTAAGCAAACTGGAGCTCAAGGAAAAGTTGTCAGCAAGGTTTGGATTTTATTATTTACATCTGTATTCTTCATCCATACATCAATATTTAATAGCAATTTAGATTTATCATCCAAAAGATTTAAGATGTAAAGAGAAAGGTGTTTACCTCAAATATTATTTTCATGAGTTGTTATCCCCATCTTTTTAAGTATGGAGTGGTTGATAAAAGCCTGCTTGTGAGGCGCTTTAGCCCTGAAGCTCAGTGCATTGGTTGTATGCTTTGCCTCGCTTAGGTGGTGCTTTAGTGCTACAAAGGTGATAATGTGCACCTCAGTGTGAGCAGGCTATGCTTCAAGTAGGGTAGTGCTAAATGCTATTGATGGATATAAATGGTAGACGATTATATCATTATATCGATTGTGTAAAAAATGTTATAGATGAATAGTTAGTGTGTAGGAACTGAGTTCACTAATCTGTATTAGCAATATAAACATCTTTGAATTTGTAGCACAAAACTCAATTCGATTTTTTAATTGACACTTTATTTCATGTATTTAGTGTAATTGCTGCTGCTATTTAATTTCTTGGTCTGTATAGTTTCTTTTTTTGCAGTTAGAGGTGTAAAAACTTGATTTTCTTTCCCCATTTGCACCTTTTTGGACTAAAAAACATGCCTAATTGCGTTTTGCACTAGAAGACCAACAAACTCTTGCCGCCTTTCTGCTAGTTTTTCCTTTGACAAAATGGTGAAAGTGTGAAGTCAACATCCATAGTTAAAACCGTTATAAGCATCTAATTGATTTCATTGGTTGGTGATGATAATCACAAGTCCAAACGGTTCATTTAATGTTTTCAGAAACTCAGAATTACTAATTTTGATCAAAAGATGATACTAAAATTCTACCATCAGCATCTTATTCTCAAAAAAAATATTCTACTATCAGCACCTAGTAGGATCTGCAGATTTTCTGATGCTCTTTTATCTAATTGATTGCAGGTTTACCTATGTGAAAAGATGTCCTTGGTTAATGAAATGTACTTTTCAATTATACTTGATCGTGCAACTGCTGGCCCTGTAAGTTCCATGACTTGCCGTTTCTTAAACTTGTTGGGTCCTTTGTGTCCACTTTATTGTTTTTAACGTATATTCAGAATTTATATTCCAGTCCAATGACTGTTACCCATCAATAAAACAAATAAATCCCTGTTCAATGTCGAGCCAACTTTCACTTCTTACTATTATATTTTCGAACACCACTGGGTACCTCCTCATGAGATTAAGAGGAAAAGAGAGAATTTAGCGTGAATAGAAGAGGATAATGAAGGAATTTCTCTGTCTACCTAAGTTGCTTCTTTCACTGTTCTCTTAAGTACTAATTCATTTTTTATTCTGACTGCATGGGTATCTTTCTGAATGTACAGAATAAGTAAAAAGAGCATCTGCCTGCATCTTTGATTCTATTGAATGAAACCCAATTTAGAAACATGTGCTGCAGTGTGTAGCTTCTGTCCTATGAGTGGATAGCTCAATGCTGCTTGAAATTGATGCATGCTAACATCAGTCATGCTTGTGTTCTAATTAGTGCTGTTTTTTTTAATGAAGTATGATTGTTAATGAGAGAACCCAAGTGCTTTCATAATTCTTTATGTCCTTAGAAGGTCAGTCAAAAAGTTTGAAGTACTAGGACTTCCTTCAACTTTCAAGAGTAATTCTAATATAGATATTTGAAAGTTCAGGAAACAATATTATTCAATTTGAGTCCCCCATTAATTAAATGTTTGGGGGCGGGGGATGTTGAACCCCTTAAACCTTAGCCGGCAATCTTTTGTTTTTAAGTTTTGCTGTTAAATTTTCTTTGTACTTCATTAGTAATCTTGATCATTTAGAGGATGTTAACTATCATATTCAAATGTTTTGTTGATCTATGGTATGAAGCTGCTTACTGTTGCCTTTTCTGTTGCAGCTCATTATTGCTTGTCGAAAGGGTGGAACCAGCATAGAAGACCTAGCAGAAAAATTTCCCGACATGATTATAAAGGTTACTTTTCTTTCAATTTCATCCAAGATTTAGCAATTTTGTTTTGTTGCTATTGTTGTCAACTAATAGAAGTTCTCGGCATCTGTATTTTCCAGGTTCCAATTGATGTTTTCAAAGGAGTCAGTGATGAAGATGCCGCAAAGGTTGTTGATGGATTGGCTCCAAAAGTAGCTGACAGAAATGATTCAATTGAACAAGTGAAAAAGTTGTACAATCTTTTCTGTGAAACTGACTGCACAATGTTAGAGGTAAAGCATTTTGATCATTTGTTTAGAAGCACCTTCTGGAGACTTAGCAAATTGTTCCACAGATTAAGAATTTGTAGCAAGATTGCCATTAGGAAAAAGAATCTCCATATTTATATCTAATTCTAAACATTTGTCTGGGCAGATCAACCCCCTTGCAGAAACATCTGACAACAAGCTGGTAGCTGCAGATGCAAAGCTCAATTTTGACGATAATGCTGCTTACCGTCAAAAAGAAATCTTTTCTCTTCGCGATTCATCACAAGAAGATCCTCGTGAGGTAACTCCTTGTGATGTCTTTATTTGAATGTTACTGAAGGCGCTGACTTTTCATCTTTGATGCAACTATATACAAGTTCTCATTTTTTTTGGTTTACTCTGGTCAACTCCTCAGGTTGCTGCTGCAAAAGCTGATTTGAATTATATTGGCTTGGATGGAGAAATTGGTTGCATGGTAAATGGTGCTGGATTGGCAATGGCGACCATGGATATTATTAAGCTTCATGGGGGAACTCCAGCCAATTTTCTAGATGTTGGTGGAAATGCTACTGAAGGCCAGGTATGTGTGGTTTCTTGATAATGCAATGTGAAGAGCAGTTGTCTAATGCTCATTTGCATGTTTGCCAGCTATATTTTGTAATAATTGAACAAGAGTACTATTATATTGAAGTCTATTATTTGGCTTAATGAGTGGTAAATGTTGAAAACTTCAGAATCCACAAATGGTTGAATTTCTTTCTTGTGCTTTGGAGTAGGTTGTCGAGGCCTTCAAAATTTTGACTGCAGATGAGAAGGTGAAAGCTATTTTGGTGAACATCTTTGGAGGAATAATGAAGTGTGATGTGATAGCCAGTGGTATTGTTAATGCTGCCAAACAGGTTAGTTTTGTGTTTTTTGTGATCATGCGCTTCGTTGGTTTGTCCAACAATGTTGTCTATTTTAGGATCAATTTTGTGTCTGTTTTGTCCCATTTAAGCCACATCAATATTTACACCTGACCTCTGTTTCCTTGAGGCTGCAATTAAGCTCCATGCATAATGTGCTGATTCTTGTGGGCTTGTGATTTAAGGTTCAACTGAAAGTGCCTGTGATTGTTCGTCTGGAAGGAACCAACGTCGAACAAGGGAAGAGAATTCTCAAGGTAAATCTTCAACTTTGGCGTCTGGGCATGAACTTTGCCTTGCCCTAACAGTTGCTAATTTTGCTGTGCATAGGAAAAGTCAGTTTCAAGTAGTAAATCACCTTGCCTGGTTTGTCATGTGCAGGAAAGTGGCATGAAACTGATTACCGCTGAGGATTTAGATGACGCAGCTGAAAAGGCAGTCAAGGCCTTAGCTTAGTTGAAAGAACAAAAAAGAGAACAAAATTTGTTATAATTCTAATTTGTGTAAGCCTTTTGATTGGCTCCCTTTTTTGTCTGGGATAATCTGAATGTGCAATTCTTGATTTTACAATAAAACAATGAACTACACTTTTTTGTCAACACTTTGAGCACGCTTGATGCTTCTTTTTAATTATTATTCATTTATAACAGTGGTATGATTGGCCATTTTGTACGCACCTTGGCTAATGCAGGTGGGCGGTAGCCATCTCATTTAAGAAAGCTTGTTGTTTCGGCTATAACCTAACCTTCTGATTGATGTTTCCCTACTTAGTGTAATCCAACATGTTGGGTTTGAGAAGGATGTGTGAAACTATGTTTATATAGAGACTTATTAGTGGAAGAATATAAGATTTTGGATGTTTTTAATTAAAAAAAGATACTTAGAGGTCATTTTGTTCAGACCAAGTTATCTCAGATTTTATAAATTTATCTCATTCATGAACCAAATGACCCCTTATTAGTTACTCCTGTTTCAATAAAGACATTTTGGTGAATTCGACATATCTTAGTTTAAGATCACTGAATTAATTGTTTTGACACAGGCAGTTACTACCTAGAGAATTCATATATTTTCCTTTCCCCGTATTCAGAAAGAGATTTTACACTACACTAAAAATAAAATTCTGTATAATGAACAAGGTATGTTAAGGTTAAATTTTACATAAAATTCTATAAACGAAACTTTTCGAGATTTCCAAACCATGTATGGAATTTACTAAACTATCAAAAAAAAGAAAAGATAAAATGCATTTGAATACATTTTTATTGTTATTTTTTCTTGTTTTTGTTATGAAATGATGCTTTCATTGTTTCTCGAACTCTGTACTGCACCTTCAGATGCTGGTGGTGCAGCTGTACTAGAAGAAGTGCCTTTAGACTTGGACGATCGGGATCCGGGGACGGTACCGCCGGGGTCGGCTTCCTTGGACTTCTTTCGCCGTGATTTTTTGGGGATATCCGGCAGGTCTCTTGCCGGAGATTCCGAGCCAGCGGCTGAATCTAGCGGGATCCGGCCGTGTTTGGAACCGTCAGCAGAGTCCTTCCTGTGGTGTCGCCGGGAACCCCTGGATTTCTTTGGAGAATCAGTCCCTCCGTTTTCCTTAGAAGAAGAATGACGCCTGGTTGACTTTGTTTGTTCTGGTTGATCTCCGACGGCAGAAGAATCTGCATTTCTGGACCTTCGGTTTGAATCTGAAATGGCATTGCATTGCATTGCATTCATTGCGGGTATAAAAAAATTTAAAATAGGAGCATACAATTCATGCACAGTACTTTGTCCTTGATTTCTTTGTATGTTTACCTCTTTTGGGTTCTGAACCATCTGTTATGGGTCAGGTTTAATTTATTTACAAACCAAGGAAGAACTTTTAGCATGAAATTACAAGTATATGGAAACTAGAGATCATTTGAGTATAACAATTTACAATACATTGCTTTGATATTCTTCGCTAAATTTCTCCCCTAATATACTTATAGTCCATTTTTTACATTAGAAAATGAATCATTCAGGTTCGAAAAGTGACCAAACGAACCTTCAGAAACCCATTTAATTTCAGGATTATCTGCTGCTGGAGGAACCAAAGGTGCTGACTGAAATTGTCCTGGTCCATTGAATTCTTTCATCTACCATAATAACAAACATACAGCCACAATGAGGAAAAAAGAAAAAGATCAATTAAAATCATTAAGATAAAATAACATGAAGAAAAGGAAAAAAAAAAAAGAAGAATTTATTACCCAGGTTGGATTATTATCTGTTGATGGTCCATCCCATCCTATATGAGCAACATGCTTTACATCTGTGGGAAAACCAATCTGTATTTCTTTTTCTTTCTCCTCATCTGCATCAACATACATATAATTAAACCTAAATGTGTGTGTATGTAGAGTAGTGATGGTGTGAGAATAAATCTGATGTACAAAGTTGCTTGACCCGGTTAATTCAAAAGGTTAAACTAAGGAAGAATATCTATAGACAGTTTAACGTATCTTAAACGTAGAAACTTGAATTGTCATAGCCAACTAGAAAAATAAAAAGTGATCCCTATGATAAAATCTTTGTATTTGATTTCGCTCTATTCATTAAAATATTTTCATATTGATCGTTAGCCTACCCGCAACCCTCCTTATATGATAAACCAAATCGTTTTCTTAAACGCCCACAAAAAAACCAATGAAAATTGTGATAGAATAAATGATCGTTTCCTCACCAAATATTTGAGAAATGTAACGAAGGCCTTTAAGAAGGCCTTTCACCTTGGTGGCCATCTTCAACTTTCTTTTAGGTCTAGATTTGCAAACCTTTCTTCAGTAGAAAGGAAGAAAATAAATGAGAATATATTTGGTATTAATATTCAACCTTTGGACACAGAAACTCCAAAGATACAAAAATAATTTCAACAAATGGACTCAAACCCTCAAAACTTTTAGGTTCGACTCCTCTCTAATTATCACAAAACAAAATGCTGTTAAAGCATTCCTTTCGTCCATTTAATGGCAATGAATTGCTGGACAATACTAACCAGACATATGTCATAAATTTAGGGATGGGAATTAACTGTTGTTAATTATATTTAAGGAAACTCCTTCGCAAATAATTACATCTGCAAAGCTATTCCTATCCGCTTATAATAATCAAGCACATAGCTAAAGTAAATAATAATAAATCAACTTAACGGAAATATTTTTCTTTGGGCATATAAATTGCTAGGACATCAAACTTGTAACTAACACGAACTAATATAATTATATAATATTACTTGCTGAAGAATACATTCACTTAAAACATTAAAATTCACAAGAGGTTGTCATGATGTATAATGAAATAAAATATTGAGTCAAACATTAGTCTTCAGAATTACTTATTGCCCTCAAACCCAGTCCGTCCCCTTTCATTATAAGTTACAAACCAGTAAACAAAATAATTCATTGTCTAATAATACAGCTACTCATCGTACAACAGGACAAAAGCAGGAAGTATGGTTGTTTCAGAAGTTTCTCACAGTATCGATGAATCTCAAAAGAGTAGCAAAACTTCCTTTCAGCTTAAGATGCTTTCAGTTCATCCATTCCTACGCTGGCCTGCAATAGAAACAATGATAAACAATTTTTTAACTTCTGCCGTTAATATTCCTGGAATTGAAATGCAAGAAAACATGATACTAGTGGTCCTTCAGTTATTCCTCTAGTTTCAACTAATCCTTCACCACTGAAATCTCGCAAACAGCCAATAAACTTAAAAGAAGGTGTGTTCGAGGTACCCCAAATACCAGTTTAATCAGCCATGTAGTAGAAGTGAAGACTCATTTGACAAGCAAATCTCCGAAGAACATCTACAAATTCAAGGTGTTGTAAAGGGGACCTAGTTCTTTTTTTCCTTTTGTTCTTTGGGTGGTGGTTGGGACAGAACAACTACAATAGTGTAACCCCAGAAAAAATCCAAACATCTATTTGATGGATATATTCTTTATAAGATATCTTACCAAGAACTTGTGGTTCTCTTCAAGAAGCGGTGAGAAAGTAGTACAGAATTTTTCAATGTCACTATTAATATCACCGGTCCCACATATTACATCCATAAATTTCTTCCTATCTGGAGCGAGCTTCATTGCCATCTGTGATTACAATCCACAGTGAAGGAGTTAAGAGAGAAAGAAAATTGGACTTCAAAAATAGCAATGCCAGATGCCTGGCTGGTTGGTCCTACCTTCAGTATAAATTTTAACAAGGGAGCAAAAGGCAACAAAATTAAAGTACACTGCAACTACCTCTCAATTAAAAAATAAGAATACTGCTCAAGTTGATGAGAAAAAGCACAAAAAAATACATTGAATAAGTAATACCACATGAATATGAGAGGAAAATGGGGGTGGGTTGGAGGGGTGGGGATGGCAGAAATAACATGAAGTTTTATCCCCTATATATCAATGAAGTGGAGATCAAACATTGTTTGTTTCTACAAGGTAATGGTAAAGAACCAAATTCAAACATTCTTGTCAGCAGGAGCATATCAAGTCACAGGACTTAGACTAACATTCATGTTATAGGAGGCAAAAATGAAACTAAATGAACATTTGACTGTCTGAGACATTATCTCAACAGAAGGAAATACTACACCAGAATATGGGTACCTGGAAAACCAAAACAAGCCAACAAGGATTTTCTTATTGAAAAATCACTAACAGCGCACACATTCTGATAGAAACTGATGTGAAAATGAAACTTTACTGGTTGATTAAAGTGCAAGAATCTTAAACACTGCATTAACCAATAACAATGTCCGTATGGAGTGGACAAATCTCCAGATATAAAGACATAATAATATTTTTCCTTCCCTAGAATTCTCCTAAAATACAAATATTTATAGTAAACATAAATAACTCCTAACAGATAGATAGAAACCAGTTACTGCTGTAAATAACGGCTGCTGCCTACTAGTAATAACTTCTACTTTATAACTACTATAGATAATTACTGCTTATATATTTTATCCTACTTAATACAAAGAAAGTAAGATATAAACTAAGATAGATTATCTCCACATGCTGCTCGCCTATATTTTCTTCTAGAGTAAGTCCTTAAAGGAGCATTCGTATCAGTGCATCCTCCCTGAAAAGTCGCCTTGTCCTCAAGGCGAAAAGAAGGAAACTGATCTGCAATGAGATCATAGTTTTCCCAACTAGCTTCTTCAAGCGGACGGTCAACCCAGTGAATGAGCAGTTCCAAAGAAGAAGAACCAGCTTCTTTAACCCATCGATGTGCAAGAATCTTAGCAGGAGATATGGTGAGTTCCCAATCTTCATTAAGAGGAAGAGGGGCTGGTGGTATAACAGCTTGCTGACCATGAGCTGGACGGAGCAAAGATACATGAAAAATCGGATGTACTTTGGAGGAAGCAGGAAGCTCCAGTCCATAAGCTACAGGTCCAACACACCGTACAATTTTATATGGTCCAAAAAATCGAGGTGACAATTTTTCACACCTGCGATAAGCCAAAGAGCGTTGACGGTAAGGCTGAACACGTAGAAAGACAGAATCTCCAACTTGAAAGGTAACATCTCGACGATGAGAATTAGCTTGCTGTTTCATTCGAGTTTGAGCCTTTAAAAGGTTATCCTTGAGAATATTCAGCATGGCATCACGATTCAAAAGTTGTTCTTCAAGTTCAGCAATGCGTGTTTCTCCATGAACATAAGGAGAAATGGATGGAGGGTCCCTACCATAAACAACTTTGAATGGGGTAGTTTCTGTGGATGAGTGGAAACCCGTGTTAAAAGAAAACTCTGCCCATGGTAGATACTGACTCCATATACGAGGCTGCTCCATAACAAAGCATCGTAAATACGATTCCAAGCATCTGTTAACTACCTCTGTTTGTCCATCAGATTGTGGGTGGTAAGAGGTACCCATTCTTAGCCTTGTTTGGC
>JAJOOR010001695.1:0-35940 GCA_036250505.1 Solanum acaule
TATTATATTTTTAAAAAATAATAGAAATAGAAGGTATAAAAAGAATACATTTATGTTAATAAGGAGAAGAGATAAATAAAATATTTTATTTTTTAAAAATAATAGAAATAGAAGGTATAAAAAGAATACATTTATGTTAATAAGGAGAAGAGATAAATAAAATATTTTTATTTTAAAAAATAATAGAAATAGAAGGTATAATAATAATAATAAAAATTATAATAATAAAAACTAAAAAAAAAGTTGAAAAAGGACTTAAGGAAATGAAATATTATAAAAATAGATTTTTACGTTAAGACAAAATGGTAGCCTTTTGAAATTCCTTAATTTTAGGGAGGTGTAATGCTCATTAAGTTACTAATTAATAGCAATATATATATACACATAATATTATTGTGTAAAAAATGGAAAAAAGGCCTAAATTATTTTTAAAAATAGATAAATATTTTTCTGTTCATTGAGGCATGTCACATAAGCGGGCTGAAGATCCTCCTTTATATATATATATATATTGATTTTATTTTCTTTTGCCTAAAAGTAGGTGCTTAATTAAAAGTACTTTATAACCTTTCCAAACATCTCCAAAACAAAAAAATTATGCTTAAAATTAAATTATATTTCCTAACAAAATGACTTCCTTATACATAAAACTAAATTTATGTTTAAATATAAAAAGATTATATACTTTTTTTATAAATATTACTCCCTTTGGATGAAGATATCTGACTGAACGTTTTTGAACAAAACTATTAACTAATGATATTTTTATTCATTTCACATCGTTTAATTTTTTTTTTGATCTATTTCTTTTTCTTAAATATTAATGTCACAGAAATTTAAATCGGATCGAATAACAAACAGTCATATAAACAGAGGGGCTTATCTTGAAATTGTCTTCAGATTCTCACATCCTAATACTATTGATTTATTTGTGGTTCCGTACACCGATATTCTCTGCAGGATTTCTCGCTCCACTGTGGATTCTGAGTCTATTGAGTATTGACCAATGACCATCTCTCAAATCACATTTTAATCTCATGGTAACATCCATTTACCCCTGCAACACTAGCATTTTAATTCCGTCTTGTTACATAATAAATGGTCATCTTTATATCTAAAAAAATTTGTTTAGGTAAAAATGGTTGATTGTTGACATGACTAAACACACAACACAATACTTCAAAATTCAACATGTTTTATTTGGGACCATACATACAATGGAGTTGTTATATGTTTTTTCAATCATTCTTCCTCCACCTCAACCTACAGAAATTATTGTCTATGTGTCCTTTATAAACGGTGTTTTTTTCAATTTTGAATATCGAAGTATTAAGTATGTGTTAGCCTAAATCTTCTGTATGGATTAAGTCATAGTATATTCATAAATACGTATTCTCCCTCCAATTGATTTTTTAAGATAGTACTTATATACTCTTTCCATTTCTTTTTTTTTTTTTTTGGTTCAAAAAGGTTAATACTCACATCAGCGGTGTAAACATGAACTCTGATTCTACTAATTTGCGATGGTTAAGTGATAAATGAAGGTATAAGTATGTATTAATTAAAGTATAATTTACATAAATCTCATAGTGTTTAGAGTTAATGACATTATATTTCTACTCTTTTTCAAGTTTACAAAAATATCTCAAAATTTATGGATTTCGGATACATTATAGACTTTCTGATACATTATTGGACATCCGAATACATAGGTGAGTGATGTATCCGAGATGAGATGGATGTATCAGAGAGTAGATAGGACATCCGGATACATCACTAGACTTTCGAATACATCAACAGACATCCCGAATACATAGATGAGAGATGTATCCGAAAGGGGATAAGAATGTATTAGCAAGAGGAGAGTGATATATCCAAGAGGAATTTTTTTTGAATGATAGAAAAATTTAGAAATTATGATAAAATAAGATGTGTATTTAGATAATTTTTTCTTAATTAATAGGATTCAGTAATGAATTAAGTGAAGTACATGTAATGTATGATCACAAAGAGAGGAAGGGAGACAAGTGTGAGGAGGATAAGAGACAATAAGGTCAGTAAGGTAGTCAAAGCGGTCGGAGATTTGTTGGGGATTCTGAGAGGCATGCGCGCGGCGTCATCCCTCACCTGTTGCTATCTCCAAATATACATGCATACCAATGAATCAATGCCCCTGCCCCCTATACAGTGGCGGAGCAACCCTACTATTAGGGGTTCATCCGAACCCCTTCAACGGAAAATTATACTTATATATATATGATTAAAATAATTTTTTAGGTATATTTAGTAGATGTCGAACTCCCTCCGGCGATTTCATGTGTCTATTTTGTCAGATTTTGAACTCCTAATTGAAAACTCTGGCTCCGCCTCTGCCCCTATATATATTTCAAAGCTATTTATATATTAAAGATAAATTAATAAAAATACATTTTAATTTCTACAGATGAGTAGTAATAATTTTCTTATTGAGTGTGTGTCACAATCACTTATTTTAAAATGAATGAAATATATTTTTGTAGTACTTATTTTAATTCATATTAAGTGAATTGTTGAATATATGGTGTTAACAATTCACTTAAACTTTGAATAATTCATTTGGTTCACATTTAGTTAAGATAGTAAGAGTGTTGTACCGTTTGACTGTGTTGCACTCCCTTGATCTCTAGTCGTTTTCGGGGGCAGATTAGTACACACACGCGATCTGTGTGTGTTTGTCTTACGACTGCCATTTCTTGATTGGAGTTTGCCTATAATAGCTCGACAATCTCCACATCATGTAGATCTCCCTTCTTACCTTCTCTTTTTTACCATCCTTTTCTTTTTGGCATTTTCTTCTGCCAATATGATTCTTTCTTTGAGCACTTGGGCCACCTCTATTTTATTTTCTACCTGTCCAACGTACATCCATTCATCTTTTATAAGGAAAAGACAAAATTAAACTGTGTCTTGCTAGTCATCTTAAACCCATTCCCTTCTTTTACTTACTCTTTTGGTTTCAATAAAATATACGGATAAGGCATAAGTACCTCCTATATACGTATACTATGACTGAAATTTCAAATTGATATCTTAATTAAACTAAGGTTTTATTATTTTAAAACTCATTTGTTTTGTAACTTTAAACATCTTTTGGCTTATGTGGTATATTCTGTGACTCCACTTAGTTAAGGCGCGTGAGAGATGTTTGAATGCACGTAAACCAAAAAGGTGTACAAAATTCCAGAAAAAAAAAGATTCAAGGATAATAGGACCTTAGTTTAGTAAAGGCGTGTCTCTGAGCTTTTCGGTCATAATCTAGGAGGTACTTGTGTCTTATTCCTAAAATATATTAAAGAACTTCTTTTTAATACCTCAATCCTTAAAGAAACATCTAATAGATATCGTATTTATTATTTTTGGCAATAAAAGATGTCAAATAATCTAAAATGACCCTTATTTTACGACCGAGCATTTGAAAGAATCATAGAACTCCAATGCGATATGTAGTCCTTTTAAGTGATAATGAACATTTAATAATCTAATCTAACCACAAAAGTTGAATCGTGTGACAATAAATTTAAATCAACTAGTATACAAAAATCCTCTGAATGCCCACAGTTGGAAAACTGAGAATATGGATTCATAGGGGTAAACTAAAAACAAGGATAAATTTGTTTACTGAACGATGAAGTTACTTAAATTAAAAATAATAATTGCTCGCCATCATTTGAAAATGGTTCAAGATCATATAAAAAGACAACAATCTATTCATTTCTTCAATATGAAAGATTCTAACAATAAACTTGTTTCAGTCACGGATTTGAATTTTTACATGGTACTAATTATTTGATAGAAGAATAGTGGAAACGTGTGTGGAAAATTTAAAAACTTTGTCTATGTGGTGTGAAACTGTGAATGAACATTTTACCTAACTAATAATAATAATAATAATAATTATTATTATTATTATTATTTTGGCAGTATTTAAATGGTTTAGCGACAATCGGCCAAATATGTTGACTAGTTCGTTCACTGTCATAACAGACGCTGTATAACAACAACACGCAGCCTATATTTTCGTGGAGCACCGCTGAATTAGCTTATCTAAATATTTGGCAAAACTTTTAACTTTGTCGAGACACACAGTTCAGGTCACCAAATTCAAGAAACACTCCGTGGCGGAGTTAGAAATTTTACGAAGGGTGTCCAAGTGTTAAAGTGAACCCCTCTTCTTAAAAAGTAAAAAAAAAAATTGTTACTTGTGAAATTCGAACAAGCAAACACTTTAAGTTTGTGTCTTTACTCTTTCAAGGCACCTGAAACCACTAGATTATATTATATTGTTGTTAAGGGTGTTCAAAATATATTATTTAGTTACTTTATTTATTATTTTACTGGTATATATGGTATAATTTTTCGACGAAGGGTGTCCCAGATGGCTACGCCATTGGAAACACTGTTAAAGCAATTCTAGAAAATATATAGTTCATAAAAAAATTAATTTTGAGTGCGGAAAGATCATAAGTTCACATACATCATAATCTACCTATTAAATTCGCCACTACTGCACAAATAATTTCTTTTTGTAAGATAGAGATACATTTGTTACGATTATAATTCCAGTCTGTGGTTTGTAGAGGGGACTCATTTAATTTTCATAATTTTATTGGTGGTCTAGTACCTACCATCAATCGAGAGGTTGAAGGTTCGAGTCATATTGAAAGGTAAATTCTTCGGATGGATTGGGGTGTGTCAAAATAAAAAAATTATTGGTGGTGTTTTAAGAGTTTTACGCCAACTCAACTTCTAAGTTGTTAACCTATAAACTTACTTTGTATATCAAGGCCAAACCTACTTTAAAAAAATTTATTTTATTTTGCCACAATCAGATTTTCCTCAATACCAAATACTGTAATTTAGATAAATAAGAGATAACACCCATATTTTTTTCAAACGAGGAACAATTGGAAGACAGAGAACTTTCCTTCTCTTCTCTTCCACAATATATTTAATTAATCAAAAGAAACCTCTTACAGCATAACAATCATGTAAATAAAAGAAACAAAAGGATATATAATTAGACACAAGTACAAGATAAATTAATGTGTGGAGAAAAGAAAAAAAAAACATTTAGAGATCTCGAAGTTGTTTAAGATTCATGGGAGATATATATTTGGGGTCACCCTCCAACAATTGTTTGGCAATTATAAGGTTAGCTGCTTCACTTGGATGATAAGGATCCCAGAATACATGTTTGTCACGATCTGAACACATACTAGATGTTGGTCCACATGGAATTATCCCAGCAAATTGCCCTCCATTTCCACAACAAGCCTTTGTCGCTGTTATAAATCCTATACATTTGAAAAAATATCGTTAGATTTTAATTATTTTCCAAAAATGTCTAATAGAAACACATTATCATATGGTCCTGAGCATGTTGTCGTTCGAGTGTCTTACCATATTTGTCATAATTGGTTATGAGTTCCATGACGAGATCAAAAACATTAGCATGTACAAAAGTAGCTCCGTCGAATTCTTTGTTCATTTGAGCCAACATATCTTTCAATCGTGCGTTGTATTGAAGTGCTAACTTGTTTGCAAGTTCCACACACTCATTCTCCTTCAATTGATTAATTGTTTTTTGGTAAGGGATGCAACCAATTGGTCCAACATTACCAACAATAAATTTCCTTGCATCCAATTTGTACAATCTCTGTCATACCATAACTCAAAAATTTAAGATTATTTTTTTTATACTATCAGATTAAGTTGATCTACAACAACGTGTATAAAGGAAGTGATGTTATTACCGTAAGTTGTGCTCTTAAGTGACTGAGAAGATCATCGATGAACGCATCAGGGGATTCAGAAATTCTTGTACCAATAGAGAGTACAGGGAGAAGGTAATTGTTGAGAAAATCGTTGGACCCTATCGTTATTGAGAAAATCGACTTGTTCCTCAGATAATCCCTGGCTTTAGATTGACCCAACAATTTGTCGATCTCTTTTCTTGTTATGTTGAAATAATCAACTTGGATATCCATTGAAAGCCTGTTTACCTGCAAATGTGAGTGAATAATTATGTTATAAATGATGTACTAATTTGACTGAAGTATTAAATATGTCACCCCCTGAACCTGAGCCCTTCACAACGTGACAAAATAATTAAATTGGTGATGACTTACAAATACTCTTCCGGTGCCATTCATAATTCCACCTCCTCCTGATGCATAATTCACTCCGTATAATATAGTTTTTCCTGTGCAATTTGGAGCTAAATATGGTGTTGCATAATGGGGTTGTCCCAGCCCTTCTCCTGGTAAATTTAATAAGAACAAATTGAACAATCAACACAAAATAAATTTTAAAAATATTAAAGTTTCTAAATTAAAAAAAAAAGAGAAAATTGTAATTAATTTATTAATTTGTCTTACCAACAATGTCGCCTATGGTTCTTCCATTAGTGTAACGACCAGTAGGGTTCCCTCCAGAAGCTTTAAAATCTATACCATTAGGTGCAATATTAGCCTTTGATAAAGTTTGTAAATAATTATTATTTCCAGCATCTACTAAAGAATCTCCAAAAATATACGAAGCCCCAAATCCCAAATCATCATCAATAGCACAGTTTGCTAAAACCATAAGGTTAATTACCAAAAGTAGCACGACCAATACATAGTTATTTTTCATGGCCATGCTTTGAGTTACTACAAAACAAATGTTATTTGTTAGGTTGAGAAATAAAATGAATGGAAGGAGCAAGGCTATAAGAAGCACAAAGATGAAGTGTTTGAGAGAAAAAAATGGGGTAGAAAATTGAAGACTATAGTTAGGAAACTTGTAAAAGGGAATGATTAAAATGGAGACGTGAGTTGGTATGACTAAAACTCTTGATAATAATTTGAGAAATATGGAAATGCATATAAATGGTTATGGTAGCTAAAAAATTCAAGAAGTAGGTGGACTACATATGTATGCAATATGAACAACGTGCATGGATCTCATACATTTACTATAATTTCAAGCCAAACAGTCAAATATTGGCATTAAACTTAAGTACGTGTGTTTATTTTTAAGGCAGAAGCAGAATTTTCTGGCGATAAACTTAGGTGTGTGTTTGGTTAGAGGTTGGAACCCACCCAGGAAGTTGTGCACCCTATACGGTACTCCATTTCTTGATTTGAGTGTCTTATTAAGGGTTGTTTGGTAGCTGGTTATGAGATAGAATATTTATGTATTAAATCTTGCATAAGCAATATCATATTTTGTAGCATTTTCTTGCTATGTATAAAATTCAGTACACTTAATATGGTGTTTGGTTTATAATTTAGAAACTTATATGACTAATAGTCTAATACATTATATATTTATAAGTTATTAAGGAATATATATGTTATTTTATACGGAATGAAAATGAGATATTTAATATATGAATTGTTAAATCTTGCATAAAATAATAAATACATAATTTCCTTATAAATTATTATATTATTGATATCTCCATAACTCAAACCAATCAAAGGAGAGATATAAAGAGAGAATAATTTGTGTAAAGCTTAGGTCACTAGTCTGAAATTATTGGTCACCGTCTAAATGAGGAATTCAAGATACAATTATTGTGTTGTCTACTTAAATATATATCCTTTAATATTTTGAAGTGATGATTGAATATGAAAATAAACGACCACTGCATATGCATATGAAATAAACTGTATTAATATTTACTATGACCATAGTTTAGAAATTATTTGGAAACCATCTAAGAGTAATTTCTAGTATTTTGAAAAGAATATAATCGAAATTGTATGAAAAATGGAAAATGTTTTAAGAAAAATAGAAATTATATGATTTCAGAAAAGAAATTACTTTCAGATATAGGGTGTGTTTGGTATGAATGGAGATATTTTTCTATAAAATATTTTCTTAGAAAACAAGTGGATTTATAATTTGTTTTTTCATGTTTGGTTAGTGAATAAAAAATATTTTTGAATTTTTTTTTAATGCTTGGTTGGTGAATGAAATTTTAAAAATTTGAAATATTTTTCCAAAACAAATTTGTTTTGTAGGGGTAGGGGGTAGGGATGGTGAGAGTTGAGCGACGTAAAAAAAATAATCTTAAAATTGAAATATTTTACAAATATATATATATATATATATATTTTGGGAGGTGGGGCTTGTTTGGGGATAGGGGGATCGGGCTGATTTAGGAGTAGGGGTAAAAAAAAAAAAAAAAAAAATTTGTGTGGATGGGAAGGGTCGAGTACGGGATACAGGGTAGGGTGAGAAAAAAAAAATATAAAGATGAAGTAGAGTTTTGGAAAATATTTTTCTTAATTTTTGAAGGAAAGTCACTTTCCTTAAATTTGAGGAAAATGGGTTGATTTGAAAAACATTTTCCAAAACATTTAAGCCAACCAAACATGGAAAAATTTAAAAACATTTTCTGGAAAAATTTCCCTTCATACCAAACACACCCATAATTAATTATATTATTGATGAATATTCATAATATATACTATTCAAAATCTCATTACTTAATTATTCATTGATATCAAATGTAACTGTTAGGCTTTTAAGTTTTCATAATTCAATTTTCCAAAATAAATTTAAAAAAATTGAACACATACTCATTCATTTTACAAATTGTATTTGAATTTTTCATGATTAAATTCTTAGTTTCTAGTAAATCGAGAGAGAAAAATCCAGGAAATAGTGAAAAATTCGTAGCCTTTTTCACAGCCGACCGGAGGAAATTTTTGCATTGAAAATGGGCCTGTAAACTCAAATTTTGAAATATTGGCCCGTCTATCAAAAAGAAAAGAGAAGAATCTGCTAGGCCCAATAAAAAACCAGACTTCATTTGATAAAACATTAGAGAAAATTTCAGAAATAGCAAAGAAAATTGATACAATAAGGCTTTGTAGCTATAGTTTCGAAAAAAAACAAATCTATAGCTATAGTTTTGTTTGTTATGGAGGTTGTGGTTTGTATATTTTGTTTGTCAGTTTGTACATTTCGCTTGTGAATATACAAACATGGTAAGTATATATAAATTTTGTATTTATACATTTAGGAATTATATATTTTGTTTGTCAATATACAAACATTGTAATTCATTATGATTTTTTTTAATCAATCGTATACAAATAGCTAGGATAAGCATATACAAATTTTGAATTTATACAATCGAGAATCGAATTATATAAATTCTGGATTTATACAATTAGGAAACTGAATAGCAAAATTTCATGAAACTATAGCCATGGATTAAAAATAATCGAAACTATAGCTATATTACATAATATACACTAGATGTTTGTCATTCCACGTAATTTAAGGAGTCGTTCGGTTTGAATACAAGTTATGATGTGATTAATTATGATATGATAAGTTATGATGCGATTAGTTATGTTGGGATAAGTTAAAAAGAAAGTACCGAAAGTCGGCCGCCCGCCCTATCATCCCGTGTCTCAACCAACTTTTTTCTTGTCTCCAAATCTCTCTTTTGAGGAGTATCCAAGATTTCGGCTAGATGGGTGACCGATTACGAAGAAATGTATCTTAAATATAAATTTGATCATTTGATTTTAGGTTCTAAATATGAACCATTAAATTTTTAAAACTATAGATCCAAAATATATAATACTATTAGTTTTAAATTTTAATATACACATTTGATTTAATTGTATAAAAAATGTGCTAAATTTTTTAGGAATTTTCAATGTAAGACACTTGAAAATTTTGAAAGATTAAAGGCAAAAATACAAAAGAAAAATTAGTTGAAACGTCAAAAGTGTCACCGATAACCACTTGGAGTGGTGTTACTCAAAAAGACAAGATAGATATAAGATTTAAATTTCTATCCTCACTTAGAGAGGTACACCTAATCATCATCGTATTATTATACGATACTTTGAACGTGGGTTCACACATCTATATTTAAATATTTTGTTAAAAATATAACACTACTATATATGATTTAGAGAGGGGAGCATGGATTCACGTGAACCCACGGCACCCCCTTTAGATACGCCTTTGTATGCTAAGATAATTTCTTATTAAGTGTTTGGTTTGTTGCATTCAAAAAAAATATGCATTGCATAAATTTTAAGAATCAATTATTTATTTACAAAAATATCCCTTATGAATGTAAAAAGTGATGTATAAAAAGGGCTTAAAGGGAAATATTTGTTATTTACCTATAAGTTATCCCGAGATTACTATACCGCACAAGGGGAGGAATAACTTATCCTGGTACTAATTATTAATTCCAAAATAAGTTATCCCAAACTTACCAACAAACAACAGATTGAACGACACTATAATTTGATCTAAAAACTCATTGATGTTATCCTTCATGCCAAACAACCCTACGGGGTCGTTTGGTAGATTGTATTAGCAAAATTAATGTATGCATTAACTTTATGTACTAGAAGTACCTTGTTTGGTATATTTTTTCAGGTTATGTATAACTAATGCAAACATTAATTATACACTCTATTGTGTATTAATTGAGGAGTGTATTACTAATACCATGGATTTCTAGGTGTTAGTAATGCAAAAGGATTTAATGTATATATTAGCATTTTAAAGACACAATTACCCCTCAATTTTTTTTTTTTACATCTTTTTCACTATAATTGTGGAGGATATTTTTGTACAATGCATGCTATTTTTAATACGCTAAATCAAACAATGCATAAAAAGTAATCTAGCTATAACTAAGGCAAGCATTACAAAAAAAAAATTACTAATACAAACATTACTAAACTCTAGTCTCTACCAAACGATCCCTTATCGTATAATTCTCTGACCCATGGGACATGGTAACCAATTTGGATGGCATAAACAAGTACTAAAATATTAGGTGAATGGCTGTTTTTTGACATACTAAGAGTTATTAACCATTGTTTGAAAAGCAAGTGGGAAATATTTAATGCAAAAATAAAATTTGGATTAAACTATTCTTACTTAAAACATGAAAGAATTTATAAGGATCTGAAACATTTCAAAAGAGTAGTTGAATGTTAGTAATAACTTTTAAAATATTAGAAGAATTAATTTTTTCTTTTTTTTATCACTCAGACTATGATTTAGCTCATCTACCTTAAATCACATGTCAATCTAATGACTACACATAAGGAAGTTAGATCATGTCATCATGATAAAAAAGTTTTTTTCCAAAATTTTCAACCATTTATATTGAGGAAATACATGAAATTCCTCATAAATTTGTCCGCAAAACTTACTTTACCACTATAACTTTACTGACGTTTAAATTCCCTCTTAAAAATCTTCCAAGTGAATTAAATATCATCTTAATGGCTGACATGACAAATAAAAAAGTTCTAGGCGCGTAAATAGCAAGAAATTTTTTAAAAAAATAAGTGGGTCCCACTGTATCTTCATTCAACGCATGTTTCATCTCCTTTCTCTCAAATTGTTTAGCTCTCTCTATTCCCATGGCCGGACCTCCGGAAAACAATCTTGATGGCAATTACAGACCATCTATGCTGCTCAATCATGAAGGACCTCCCCGCCACTCCCTTCATCACTGCTCCGCAAAGAGACTAGATGTCGTGAAACCATCAGATCTTGCCAAAAAGTATCACCACGCCGGTGAATTGGACAAAACGCCGCTTGGATTTCTTCCATTTTTCCTATTTTCTTTTTTGTCTTTTTATGTGTTTTCATTTTTTCCGCAACCATGGTAAAAGGTTTGAAAACCTTCACATCTGTCAATTTTGAGCCTAATATAGCAACGACGACTCCTATAATTGTCATAGTCGCCATAGTTGCCCTTGAAGCACTAGCAAATCTTGTTCAATGATAATATATGTATCGCTCCTTTTCTCTGTTTTACATAATATTTGTTAAATTATTAGAAATCATGTTGTGTGTTAGTTTTCTACCGTATGAACCTTTAATTTTAGTATTATAATGGAGAAGATGGAACAATAAAGAAGATGATTGAACAGGGAAAATGAAAAACAAAAAGTAATATGGAAGAAATAAAAACTAAATATAAAAAATGACATGGAAAAAAAGAAGAAATGAAAACTAAATTATTTCACCATATGACGTGTTGTTCAACGTGTCACTCAGGTGGCACAGCGCAAGTGTATATCAACTCCCAACCGTAAAACTGGTATAATATATAGGGAAAAGGGTTAAAAATGCCCTTAACATATCTCAAATGGTTCAAAAATGTCCTCCTTTCACCTTTTGGTTTAAAAATGCCCTCAACGTTTTTTTAAGGTTTAAAATTACCTTTTATTAACAGAACAATGACATGGCAATTGTGACAAGAATTTTCTTTACCTATTTCAAAATATATGACCCACTTAATCTAGAAATCCATTTCAAATCTGACCCAATATGACCGATTAATTTTGGATCTTTTGTTTCCATTTGTTCTAACTCTCTTCTTTCTTCCTACCTCCTTCAGTTTGTCTCCTTTTTTCATTTCTCAGTTAATTTCAAGAAGAAAAGGAAGGAAGAACTACAAAGAATAAGGTTAGCTAAATCTTGAATTTGTTCCTTGCTGACATTAAAACGTTCAAGAAGAAAATAAGATTTATCTTCCTTTGGTTTTGAAGCCTCCTGCTTCCAACTATAAACACCACCATTCAAGCTAATGACCAACCAAAAAATCCAATTCCAAAGAAAATGAGCCATAAAAACAAAAGCTTCATTTCCCATCTCCACCCACAATTTGGTCCTAGCAAAGACTCTCTGGCCTTCTTCAGCCTAAAACTTGAAGAGAAGCTCTAATTCGTGCCCAACAATTTGCAATTTACAGACATCTTTAATAGAATCCCCTACATATCTTCAGAAAATGCCTTGAAAGCTTAGGAACAAACCAACCCAGAGCAGAAAAGCTCATCAAAAGTCAATAATTGACCTGAATTTCAACAATTCTCAAGCAAAAATATCTCATAATTCCAACAGAAATCTGAAACTGATCAATATCAAGATACAAACTCCTAAAAAAGCAAAACATTACCTAAGTTGCAGAGTAATGGAATCAACTGTGTAAAAGATTGAAGAAACAAAAAAGTATTATCTGAAGAACATAACTAGAGGTGTTGTGATTTGCAACCCTCAATCGCCATCGTCGGATGCTACAAAAGAGGTTGAGAGTCGTCCTAAAATGGAGCTCAAAGATAAGATAGGTTAATATGAAAATGGGTTTTTGGGTGGGTTTAAGTTTTTTAGCACGGATGGGTCGGGTCGTTGGGCTGGATTTTAAAAATTAGGTGGACCAATAAGATAAAGTCACTTGGCTAATTAAATGAGTCATCATTTATTATGTTAGTGGGCTGTTAATAAAGGGCAATTTTAAACCTTAAGAAAACGTTGAGGGCATTTTTAAACCTAAAGATGGGTCGGGTCGTTGGGCTGGATTTTAAAAATTAGGTGGACCAATAAGATAAAGTCACTTGGTTAATTAAATGAGTCATCATTTATTATGTTAGTGGGCTGTTAATAAAGGGCAATTTTAAACCTTAAGAAAACGTTGAGGGCATTTTTAAACCAAAAGATGAAAGGAGGGCATTTTTGAACCATTTGAGATACATTAAGGACATTTTTAACCCTTTTCCCTTTATAAGGTGGTATTTAATTCACTTAACTGAAAATTAAATTCGTAATAGTGTAGTAGTTCTAGTTAGTGCCCTCGTGCTAACCAAATTAGTGTGCACTAATTACTAATTAGGGACAAAACGGTCATTTAACATCAACAGGGCTTGAATTTCCCTCCTCCCTATAAACACCAATTCCCCACGAAGCCTGTTCAGTGTACGGCCTTTTCTGTCTCTCCCACCAATACATTTTTGACCGTTGGGGTTTTTACAGAGAAGAAGAAGAAGCTGGAAAATGGGTGCTCGTGGGAGGAAAAGAGCTGCTCCGGTGAACATCGACGATGTTGCCGGCAATACCCAGAAAAAATCTGAGTACGAACAGTTGAGGGAAAAAAGAATCAAGGAAAATCTTGAGAGGATGCAAAAGTTGGGGATTTTTGACATATCACCCAAACTCAAGCCTGTTAGGAAACCCATCGTTCGCAAAACCCCTCAGCGTCTCTCTCCTGTGCAGCGTTCTGGACCCACGCGCCGGTCCTCCAGGTATACTCCACTACTTTAGTGTATTGCCTAAATAGTGTATCTATTTTTTTAACACTGATGCCGGCACACCCACTATTTCTCTTAAACTGTTCTACTATAAATTACTGTGGAATCTTGATGCGGATTAATTTTGGTATTTAAGCGGAGAAGGGTAGAATGGGTTTGTTGTTGACTTACCATATCCGTTGGGGTTGAGGTCTTTGGTCTCCTTATATGGTTTTGGACAGTTCTCTCCTTGTGAGCTAGCTTTTGGAGCCAAATTAGGTTCAAGATTCCATTTATTGTCATGGTATCAGTGTCAGATCCATCCAACTTATTGTTTATCCGATGTTGGGGCCCATCTTATATTGTCCACACTCTAGATGTCCAGTCATGTTGTGCGAGCTTCATGAGTCAGCTTTTGAGATTGAGTTATTGGGTAACCTATTATCCATCAGGTTTGAAGCATAAAACAAGAATTTCTCTGTTGTGAAAAATGATCTTTCATAGATTAACATTTTCACTTTCACTTACTTGGATATGTTGTCTCAGAGGTGTAGTGGTAGAAAGGAACAATGGATGTAAATGTACTCAGTATATACTAACTTTAGATCCCTATTTCTTCTATAAGGTTTACTGGATGTAAAGGGAGCATGTTCAACTATTTGCTCCTAGATTTTCCTTGTCTGCTGACTGTTCTGCAAGATAATATGACCATTTAATACTTGCATATAAATGAGGAAGAACATGGGCATGTCGTAATTTCTAACGCCTAATTCTTGTTTGCTTGGGTATTTTAGGCTGCAGAGTGCGACACCAATCAGCTATTCAGAGGTGCATCCGTCGAAGATTGATAATTCCTTGGATGGTAAGCATCATTTGTTGAGGGAGGAAGGGGCAAAGCCAGAGATTTACACGGAAGAACATGAGAAATTGTTGGGTACCACTGATTTGAGCTGGACTCTTTTTGTGGATGGATATGGAAATGATGGGAAGAGAATCTATGATCCAGTCAAAGGAAAAACTTGTCATCAGTGCCGGTAAGGATGGAGATATGTTTGTTCTTATTATTTTATGCTTCATGTTAACTGATTTTCATCAGCGTGGCTGCGGATATTACTGGGAACCTAGTAACTTCAGTAAATTCTTGCTTTTTGATGTACTTATAAGCTGCCTGTTAGTTACACCGGCCCATATTGCCCTGGTTGATGGACCTACATCTCATCACTAGGATAAAACTATATTGAGTTTACCCTTGAAAACACAAATGCCTAACTTTTTTTGTTGTTTAAGTTAATTCTTAGATGCTGCCTATTCTTCATGATATTGGAGTTAATTACGTAAACAAGTTGAAATTTCACACTAGAAAAAATAATGAACAATTGGGGAAAGCAAACTGGGTAAATGAATTGTGTTGTTAGCTGTCTATGAATTCCCCAGTTGCTGTCAAATTGCCTACTTGTATAGACACTAAGATAGTATTTGATATCTTTGCAACCTTAGGTGACATTGACAAAATAATGAAAAATTAGGAGATAATATGAATGGACTTGGAATGATCTATGAGATTAGCTCAATCAAATTTATCATTGCTTAATATTGGAATCTGTATAAATTTGTATTATTTGAGGGTTACATTATTGGTTTTATTAGCCTATCTCAAAATGGTGCTAGTGCAAGTTATTCTATCTGAGCCTAGATATTTTCAAATATGCATGGAGTCAATAATGCTTTCTCTATTATGATGAATCAAGTAATCCCCTTCCCCTACCCCCATTTTTTTTTAGAAGTAATGTTTGCAACAAATACTTTCTTTGAACAAGGAACAAAATCATGACAGATTTTCATTCGTTTTTCCGCTCATTATGTAATGCTACTTAAATGTCGATTTGATTCTCTCTCTCTCTCTCTCTCTTCTCTCTGTGTCACGCACACACAGATTTGCCAGGCAGTCTTATTGCTTTGTTTCTCATGTATGTGCTCATTCAATACAGTTTCCTCTATATGAATATATTAAGTTGACAATGTGGTTCTTCACCTTCTTTTGCAGACAGAAAACTCTTGGTCATCGTACTCATTGTAGCAATTGCCAAATTGTTCAAGGACAATTCTGTGGAGATTGCTTGTATATGAGGTATGCCAGCATGTATATCAAAATTTCAATATCTTCTAATGTTAAGTCTTTTAATGCTCTCAATATGCCAAACTTCTCAAATAAGATACATTTCATCGAGTAATGTATTTTATCTATATATTCATGTATGTCTTTCTGTGCCACTTGATGATGAAACCACTATTTCTATCAATTGTCTGTATATTTGGTCCTGCTGAGCCTTATCAATCAGCTTTGACGATATGCATTTATTCCCCTCTCACTTAACCCGTTGTTCTGATATCCTGTCCCCATACACATATATCTAAGGTTATGAAGTTGTATTTGTTCAAGCCAATAAGAATTACTCCCGCCACCTGGCATAGGGATTGCATGTTTAACAGTGAAGTTCTTTCATAAACACACAGCCTTGAGCTTTCTAAGACGGGATACAAGATCAACTTTTGCTCTTCATATTCTTCAATTCCCTTATAATGCAGCCCATGTTGTGCATCGGTGCTAAAATCCTACTGTGGGCAGCTTTTATTTTCATCGTATGAATAGAAAAAAAAAAACGCAAGATAGATTCTCAGATACTGGTTGGAGAATCTCCTTTATACAAGACCTGCAGGATGATGCTTATTTATTCTAATTAGGGTGAACTTCAGAACTTGTAGTTCTTTTATCATATTGTTCTGGATGTCTCCTATTATAAGATCTGCAGGACGATGCATATGTATTTGCATTAGAATTGGATCTTCATAACTTGTTAGTTGTTCTAACATGCTGGTCTGGATATCCCCCTTTACCCTGGGAGTAGCAGGAGTGCAACAAATGGCGCCAAGTCACATTTCCTCTTTCAATTTGCAAATCTGCGACCCCTTCCTCATTGTGTTATTTAATTTTACTCAATGCAGATACGGAGAACATGTACTCGAAGCGAACAAGAATCCGAACTGGCTTTGCCCTGTTTGTCGAGGAATATGCAACTGCAGCTTGTGCCGGCAAGCAAAAGGTTGGGCTCCTACTGGTGCTCTCTATAGGAAGGTAATAATCTTTATAAGAATTTCATGCTACCATACATTTGTCTGTTCTTTCAATCTCTTTATTATATCGTTTCCTTTTTTCCTTTTCCATTCTCAAACTCTTGATTGTTTAACTGATCCAGATTGCTAAACTGGGTTACAAGTCAGTTGCACATTATCTAATTCAAACCCATCGAGCTACTGTCAGTACCGAGAACAACTTGACACCATTCTCTGCAAAAAGATCACTACCTTTCTCAGATATGGAAGGTACAATGAAAGATGAGGGACTTTGTGAGGTGAAACCAGTGGCGTATGATGCCAATGAACCCAATTTAGCTCCAGAAAGTAGTACAGAGCCTTTGCTGAAGTCCATTGTTGTTGAACCCTTATTACTACTGAAACATGACCCTGAAAACAGTGGTACAGATCTTGTGCTCTCAAGCGATAATGTAGGAAAATTCTCAACAGACAGCAAATCAGGAAATGAAAATGCTGTGCTGGTAGGCAACCCATTGACTTCTCAAACAGAGGCGAAACCAGTGGACTATGATGGCCATGAGCCCAACTTAGCACCGGAAAGTAGCACAGTGCCCTTGCTAAAGTCCATTGTTGAACCCTTGTTGCTAATGAAACATGACTCTGAAAACAGTGATAAAAATCGTGTGCTCTCATGCGACAATGCAGGAAATATCTCAGCAGACAACAAATCAGGAAATGAAAATGTCGTGCTGGTAGGCAACTCATTGACTTCTCAAACAGAGGTGAAACCAACCTTAGCACCAGAAAGTAGCACAGAGCCCTTGCTGAAGTCCATTGCTGAACCCTTGTTACTACTGAAACATGACTCTGAAAACAGTGGTAAAAATCTTGTGCTCTCATGCGACAATGCAGGAAACTTCTCAGCAGACAACAAATCAGGAAATGAAAATGCCGTGCTGGTAGGCAGTGCATTGACTTCAAGTACACCCGTGCTTACTGAATTGAATGATGTCTTCAAAGGCGAGTCACAACTTGGTTATGAATTTGACGTTGGAAAAATGCAATCAAAAGAAGAAAAAGAGGACAGCACTTGTGTCTTGGATGACAAAAACTGTCATGAGGTTGCACCAGAAGTAAGTTCAAAGTCGAAGAAGAAGCCTTGTCGAGCTGCTGCACAAGTCTTTGATACTATTGCTGGAAGATTAAGGCAGAGACGTGGAAGAAGCAATGTGGAAGCATAACAACATCTCGAGTAACAGATAGTGGGATGGTCTTTTGCACCTGAAACATGTTACGACGTTTAATGGTTAAGCATATAAGGTCTAGGTGGCTGGTGGTTTTTGCTAAATGTTATATATATAACCTGTATAAGGGTGTCATTTTGCAAAACTATTTAACTAAGTTAACTGAAGTGATCCAATATGAAATCTGCTTTTGAGGTGAGTCAAATACCTAGTACTCTTCTAACAGAACTTTTGCAGTTGATAGAAAATTAAAAAGGAGCTTGTAGAAGTACTTAATCGAGGCAATATGTAGTCAGCTATTTGCAGTGCTTTTACATGATGACTGAATATTTTTGTACAATATATCATATGAGATACTTGCAGTAGCCCAACTTAAGTGACCAAGCCACCAAGTTTTTAGTTAGGCCCAGAATGTGGGCAGCTACAAGAACAGGTCCACTTGACAAACAACACGAGGCATACCAACTCATTTATCACTTACCTCTCAAGTCTCAAATAAATTGCCAAATTGGTTTTGTAAAAGAAATAAACTTATATACACTGACATGTAAAATAATCATCAGATCAACTAATCGATAACTATGGGTTACCATTCGTAAAAAATTGATTACTAATTTGAAGAATTTTACTCTCATGGTATACAAGATAAATAAGTTGTGATCATATCTTGATTACAGCGGTTCTTGTTTGATTCCCCATCTATGACATTATTTGTTCAATTCATTGAGAACATGTGAGTTGCATAGTCCTTTTATGAATTTCACACACAAAATTTACTTGGTTCATGTGATGAGAGGCAATTTCCTTTATGATATATTTTCCAAAATCTACAAATATGTGAAGTGTCAATTTTTTTCCCTTTTAAAACGCATGTGCAAATTTACTCCATCCCTCTCCATAACTCCTCAAATAAATGGATTTTGTGTCTAACTCACGATGGAAAAATTGTCTAAATTGATATAAGGAGATATTCATCCCTTTTAAAAACTCTATCTTGCGCCTAGAGTTGAACATCTGATGCGTGACTATTTTTCAAATAGAACTAGCTCATACAACTCATATTTCAAAAAATCTATAGATGCGAAGATTTTCAAATGTAAGACTCACATTAGCTTGTATTTCCCCAAGAAATAAAGTGAAAGAAAAAAGGGAAAAAGGAAAAGTTTGGAGGGAAGAGAAAATAAAAGGCTACATTTTGTTGGTAGTGGAAATTAAATTGGCAAAGCAAAGAGAGGAAGTTGCGGGAAAAAAAAGATTGTTGATAATAATAATAATAATAATCACTTTAAAGAACGCACTATCACTTTTAAAAGAAGAAAATTAGGAATAGAAAAAGACATAAGCTACTACTACGTCCCTCTCCCAAGAACGTGAAAAGGAAATCATTATATATATTTTTTCCTTTTAAACATAGCTTTTCAAATGTAATTATGAAATATGAAAATTATTGTTTTCTCGATTGAAAATAATGTAAAGAGTTCCTTTAAGGTGACTTCAATCAGAGGGTTTTCAAATAGTTTTATTTTATTTTATGTGTTTGTAAAAGTTGATTTATTTATAAATATTTAAATATATAAATACTTAAGTCGAAATTACTATGATCCGTGTTCAGAGTTGACAAATGAAAAATTCACTTCATTATTATTAAGAGTTTAAGTTAAAAATTGCATGCGCATAATATAGTCAACTGCATCACGCTTAATTGAATTTAATTAATTTATTAAATGTTAATTAGTGACCTTATTTTTGCCCTTCAGTATCAAAACTTGTAATTATTTTAGTAATACAGAAAGGGAGTGCATCGTGAAGAGACAATGATACATTATTTGCCTCAAATCAGTTTACATGTCTCTCTCCCATTATTTAGACAAAACATAGTTCTAATTTCACGATGGTGTGGTCCTGTCTCTTTCTTGGAAAAATATTTTTGAGTTCTCATGATATGTAACTTCAATTACTAAGATTCATTTATTTATAGTCGTCCATCAATATAAAAACTTTAAAGAGAAAGAATTATTTTTTAATAAACTTCTAGAGGGAAAAACATCAATTAATTTGGACCGAAGGAGTACAATATATTCATCGATTTGGTGAAAATATGAGAACATAATTTTTTTTATTTCTTTCTATTCCTCAGCGTTTTGATACACACAACACTAACTATGATAAAAAGAGGTTCGTGACTTTCAATATATGTCAACATGTTTTCATCTTGTGTTTTCGAAGATCAAACATTTGCATTAAATGTATGTTTGCCCTCTACGAAAACTTTACAATAACAAGGTAACTTCAAAGTTCAAAATAGTGAATTATTACAATCCCTTAATCAAAGACAAAAAGTATATGATTGAATAATAAAAAAAGAGAGAAGAGCACTAAGATATTTGTGAATGACCATAAGAAAAAAAGAAGGCAAGACAAGTGTAGAGTACCACATAAAAAAGTTCATGCATTTCAAGAAAATGGGATTTATCTTTTAACAAAAGTTTGATGGCTTTTTTTTTTTTTTTTTGAACTAATTGACTTGTTGGGAAGTTAGAAACTAGTGGAGATTCCACACAAGGTGAAAAAAGAGGAAAAGAAATTTAATTTATTAGTGATTCCAACAACTCCAACAACTAAGAAGGACAGGTTGGGAAAAAGATTGAGTTTGCATTAAATGTGTCTGTCATAGTGTAATGAGTCCAAAAAAAATTGTAGCCTAACCCCTAGGCCCCTACTTATTGCCACTGCCTATTTCTTAGTTGGACAACACATTCTTCCCATTTTGTAACTCACATATTTCAGCTAATAGAATCATTTAAATTTTCAAATGTTTAGCTAATTGTAAAGTATTGGCCATTTGGTCCAAAAATTGAAATAGGGTAGAAAGAAGTGAGGTAAAATTGGAATGGACAAGTCAAACTCAAAGGCATGTAAAGACATAATATAGGAAGTTTAAAGACAAATACCTAACAACATGTGCAGCATTTTGTTTGAAATTGTACCTAGTAATTGACTGTGTTGATAAAGTCAAAAGAGAGTAATGGCAATTGTGGTCCATAAATTATTTTATTTTTTAAAAAAAGAAGTTTAAAATGTAGTCAATTTGGTCCTTTTAATCTTGTTGATGCCAAAATTTTGGGTATCGTGCACCCAACTCCTACTATCCAGGACAAGGGAATCCTAAGGCCATGCAGTTAATTCCAATTCTATATACATTATCTTCTTGTTGAAGTTAATTGAGAAAATGACATAAATAGTCCCTTAATTATAGGAGGAGGTCTAAAATGGTCCCTTAATTATACACTTAATGGATTTAGTCTTTTAACTATTTAAAAACTTATCAGCTTTGGTTCCTTAACTATACACTTACCGATTTAGTCCATTTACTATAAACTTATCGATTTTAGTCCTTTAATTATTCAAAAACTTATCAGGTTTGGTCTTTGTCCATTTTTTAAATACAAATAGCTTAGGTTTATATTAACGGAAATCTTCGTAAAATTAAATCATTAACCCATTTTTTAAGTTGTTTCTCTATCCCCGCCCTTTTTTCTTCAAACTACTCTTATGGAAAGAACAATAACGTCAATGATTCAAAATAAAATTAATGAAGAAAGAAGATATAAGTCCTAATTTTATTTAATGGAGGATAAATTTAAGCATATAATTGTTGATAATGACTTGAAGCAGCATTTGAATATGCTAATCAGTACGGATTTTATTTAGTTTACTAAAATTTCTTTACGTAAAATAAAATGAATAGAATAATTAAATTGATCTATTTAAAAAAAAATAAAAGAAATGCAAATCTACCATTTTATAAATTTCAATTTATGAAAAATTAAATAAATTATGTTCAATGAAGTCGTTGGAGTACAAATTTTGGATTTAACGGGTAATAATTTTTTTCTTTTTATAATAAAATTTAGCATTATCAAGTCATTAATTAGTAGAAATAATATGCTTCATTTTATCCTCTCTTGAATAAAATTATGAATGAATTTTATTTTAAATAGTTGAGGTTAAGGTTCTTCGTATCAAGTTAATTTGAAGAAAAAGTAGCAGAGAGAGAACCAACAGAAAAAATTGCTAAAGGATTTAATTTTTCGAGACATGGATTCCATTAATATAAACCTAAGCTATTTGTATTTAAAAAAATGGACAAAGACCAAACCTGATAATTTTTTGACTACTTAAAGGACTAAAATCGGTAAGTTTATAGTTAAGGGACCAAAACTGATAATATTTTGAATAGTTAAAGGACTAAATCTATTAAGTGTATAGTTAAGGAACAATTTTAGACCTACTCCTATAGTTAAGGGACTATTTATGTCATTTTCTCCCGTTAATTAGCCAACTGATCGATGAGACAGTTGTTCGAATGATAACCAATCATAAAAAGTTACTCTCTTTATTTAAAATGGATATTTTTCGTTCATGTTTATTTGTTTGTATTTAACTCAGCACGCTTCTTAAAAAATAAAAAAATAATAATTATTGAATTATATCTTTTAAAATTATTATAAGTCATTTGATATCAATAAATAAATAATACCAATAATAATGAAAAAATAGATATAAAATAATATATTATTTTTTATTTTTTTAAATTAGATAAATAAAATTAAATACTTATGTATAATTTATCTAGAATCTAGATGATGAGTTTGTTAATGAGCAGTTGACCACGTGTTACAGTGCTTTTGACTGAAAGCACAGTAATCATTATCTTTACATTATTTGACAGTGTGAGGATGCTTCCATGATTGAAATTCTAGTCAATTATTTTTTTCTCCTCTTTAATTTCAATATACCTCCAACAATTATTTATTAATGTTTCAAATTTAGAATCCTTCAAATGATAAAAAGTACAACAATCTATTTATATTACCTTCACCATTTTTGTCTTAACTATTTGAACTTAGTAATTCCTAAATAACGTTTACCTCCACCTGTCTTTTCTTATTAGCAAATGGAAAATATTACCTATATATGTTGTTGCTTGACTGATTGGCACATAGTTTAAAAAGAAAATAAGAATTTTTAAAATCTGTGAAGTAAAATAAGTCATTATGTAATTATAAATCACCTTTTAGTATCAAGAATAAGATGAAATGAAAATAGAAATTATATTATTTATAAATATAAAAAAATTTAAAAAATTCCATCCTAATTTATATGATATTCTTTCGCTTTTGAAATTCAAACCAACTTTCATGTGACCGTATTTTTTTTTATGTTTTTTAAAATACTTTATAGTCAATTGTTGTAATTTATAATACTTTTAATGTAGTTTTTAAAATTATATAATTTTTATTTTTTTTAATGTTCAAATGTATGGTTAGAATAAAAAGTTTTTGACTCTCAAAATTCACATTATGCCACATAAATTGAACAAATAGAATAATTTTTTTTGAGATACGTTAAAAAGGGAAATTATGTCACTAAATTGGCTAAAAGAGAGTATTCAATTACAATGTTAAATCCAGCCAGTTCCTGAATATAAGAATGGAAAAAAACTTACCCGTACCGAGTGTATATATCAAACTAATGCAATTTTTATTATTATGTGATTTAATAAAGTAAAACACATGTTAATTAATTAAGATTAAGTAAAATAAAATATAGATTTAAACAAATGACATGCATGTATACACCCGGTGCGAATAAATTTTTTTAAAAAAAGCCTATAAATATTAAATGATAAATATACTCTATTAAGTAATTTATATAGGCTCCACGTGAATCTTATTCACCTTTTTTTTTTTTTGTGACTAAAATTTACTATCTACAAATCCATTAAAATCCTTTAATATTCAGTACAGCTAAACTTAGCTTTATTAAGTTCGACATGCTAATCAACACTTAGAAAGCCTGCAGCAACTACTTGTAAGTCGTAATATAATAATGAAATTAATTAATTATAAATCACTTTCTGTAAACTAATTAAAGATTGTCCCTTGAGATACCATACTTGTTAAAGTCTTTTTAGTAAAGTGAAAAGTGCTTGAGACAACATTTGAACCGAAAGAACTTAAGTATGATTTGATTTCATAATGTTAAAAACAACTATAACACCCTTATCTTTTCCTTTTTCACTCTAACGTTTAGTAATTTATATTTGATTTTTTTTAACAATAATATCTGAATACTTTAGGATATTTTAGATGGACAATTAGTAATTTTTAATTCACGTATCTTTAAAAGGAAGTTTGAGGTTGATAACTTAATCTTCTTCGGTAGCAAATTAGCTGACTTTTTGGCGACCCAAGGAAGCAATCTGCCAACTCCTGCAGTACTTCAGAAGCTGGAAGCTGATAACGAAGGTGTTCCTGTTAAGAAATGGGTCTCTATAACTACTAAAGGAAATCTTAGTAAGTTAGGCAATCTAAGTGTAATCTACTCTGCTGTTTCTAATCAATCGCCTAGTGGTGATTCAATGGCTTCTGAGCCTTATGTAACTGACGCTACTATATAATATATATATAAATAAATCTTTTATTACCAAAAAAAAAACTCAACCTTCTTTTTGGTTGTTGTATTTTTACACTATTTAAGTATTCTCATTTGTAATATCATCATAGAAGATATTACAAAAACTCTGTGGTAATCACAAAATACTTAATTTTCTTTAGCTTTTATTTTCTTTATACTTGTTAGTTAGTAGAAGTTTGTTACCTCATTAGGATTGATAAAGTAGGGATTAACCTCCTTGCTTGTACTTATTCCTATTGTTTTTTTTAAATTTTTTAATAAAAAGCTGCTAAACACTCTATCTAGTAAATAATTTTATGAGATATTTGTAATCTTTTATCAAGATACTGTTAGGGTTTTGCTTTGATTTTCTTACCTTATTTGAAGTTTATTTTTTCCTAAAAGAAAAGACAAAACATTATCATAAATGTTTTTACTTTTCTGAAAGGAAACATTATTTTCTTCCATATTTGATTTATTTTTTCCATAGAGGAAAAGTTTGGAGATCTATAAATTGAAGATCTCTATTCTCATAACATCCACAATGTAGTCGTTTAGAGACTTTTGTTTATGGGAGATATATCTCAACAGTTTTAATATTATTCTTTTATACTAATTTTCATATAATAATATTATGTTTTTAGAATATTTTTGTTATCTGATTTATCGTGTCTACAATTTGCAATTGTAAACTTTCACACGACGCCCTAATTATTTTCGAACCCAACAACTACATATAAATTGACCGATTGTATTCTTATTGGTTCTCTTTGGCTATAAAATACATGCATCGGAAAGATGCACAAAACCAACCCCAAATAAACATAAAAATGAAACATATATTGGCATCTAAAGTGTCGTATTTGCATCAGAAACACAGCAGTTTTCTAAGTTGAAAAAACCAAAACTAGGATGCTTGAAGGGTTGACCAAAATGCTGATTCGATTCGATTAGTGTTTTTCTTTTAAATAATAACAATTAGATATATATATAAATTACTAAAAAGGTGGAACAATCCAGCACTCCACTTGGTGTTGCCCAAATATTTATAATGATTTTGTACGATTTCATTTTGTTTTCTTCTTGTTAAACAATTATACATAATTTCAGTCTCCTATTCTTTATTTGTTCTTATTATTGTGCTTTGAAGCTGTCACGTCTTCTTACGGTTGTGCTTCTTTAATTGTTTTTTCCCTTTCAAGTATGGATATTTTAAATCTATAGATCCTGCAAAACATTGACACACATGATTAAAAGTTAAAACTTATAAGTTGTCGTTAATGTAAAGCTCTTCTTACTAATTGTTTTACAATGTGATTAATGTAGAGTAAGAAGGATGAACAAACAATATTATATCTTAGGAACCATTAAAGATTATGAATTATGATTAAGCAGTAAATACTCATTTATTCTTAATTAAATGTCTTGAGTTTGAATCCTCTTGTTAGTTGTTACTGAGTCGTCTTTGTTAATTGAAAGATGGAAAATCAAAAATACATATCGTGGAAAAAATTAATTGTACGAGAGCCTTAGTTTCATTTTTTCATTTTTTTTTACACCGTGCCAGCAATTATATATGGTCAAAGTTCCACTTTTTTTTTTTTAACTATAAGAAGCAACTTTAGCGGTCAGCCTAAAAGAAAAGTGAAAATTACTCAACGGAAACAAAGAGAAAATTCCAAGCTTTTCTTTTTCATTATTTGCTTAATCCACAGGAAATAATAAAACATTAATTATTAAAAAGAAATGACTCCTGAATTTTCCCTTCAATTGTTTCTCTTTTTTACAGTCCATTTATATTTATAGAATTGAATTTAAACTCAATACGTTTAAATTTCAGGATTTTATCATTTCAAAACTTTATGTTATTATAATTTTTAAATAAAATAACATGTATTGAGAGACCTCATAGATAATTTTTGTCGTTTTCATTGTTTTATTTTGGAATATCAAATTCTTAAGGGGTAGTTTGGTACCCGAAATGAAATAAATAAGGCTATTCTATGAAATTATTTTATACACCTTCTATATAAGATGATAATAAAATAATCTTGAAATTAATTAATACCTCAAATCAAATATTGTATAAAATTAATCTCAAATTTTATTTCAAAATTACTGTCTTATTTCACATATGAAATAACTCCTTATGATACTCTAACTTATCACAAAACTAATAATCAAACATTAAAGAAATACAATACTAATTTTTTGATCCTAAATTTTGTTCAACATAAACACCTCTTTTTATTCTTATGCCTAAGCCTAACGAATATTCAAAAAAGGAATATTAACGAAATTAGGGTAAGGGTTGAAGATTAGACAGAAAACAGCTTTTACTAGCTAAGCTGATCCTTTGACTTTGCCCATCACCGTTAAAACCAAATATGTCTATTGGCTGGACCCCACGTTACCACATATTTATATTATATTATCCCAATTTGATTTAACTTAATTAATTAATTTACTACTTTTTCAATCCAACAATAACTTAATTAAATTAATTTACTACTTTTTCAATCTAACAATAATGTCCACTATTGATTTGATATAAGAATTAAGGAGTAATTAATGATAGAGGTAGTTTTATCAAATCGCTCATATTAAATATAACTCGGCTAAACATTGAAAAATAATATAATGAATAAGTAAAAATAGTAAATTATTCATTGGTTTTATAAAAGGGATAAACATGGTTGAATATCTCAAATAATATAGTGGATAAGTAAAAATAAGCAGAGGAAGTAAAATACACGCACACCAATTAAGAAACTACTAAAAAGTTAAAGAAATATTTTTACTAACTTACTTACTTATAATTAAAGGAAAATTAATTAATGATTCTTGATTATGTAAATAAGATTTATTTTAAAACAATAAAATTACTTCTTTCTTAAAACTCTAAAACACAACTAATTAGAAAGTATATGGTGGGGTTTTGTGTATGTAAAAGTCAATGTCATTTTCTCAGTGTTTGTTTAGAAGGGAAAATTATAAATAAAAAATGCATGTGTAGATACACATATACATACAGCCATATTATAGAGTCAATCTAGAGAGAGGAGAGAGAAAGAGAGCATTGGTGTAATCAATAGAGGTATGCTTTTGGCTCAGAACTGCAATTAATGCGCCTTTCATTTTGAGACTGTTGCTTTTAATTTGGCTTTAACCCAAAGAGAAAAAAGGAAAAAAATAAGCCTAGTGAGAGAGATAATATTATTATGGGAGTGTTTTTTTTCTTGTTTTCTTTCTTTTCAACTCTACTTTCAGGTGTCTTTGATTGAGGAGTAGCTGGAAGATTTTTTTTTTTTGGAGGTGTAGATTCTTCTTGTTCAATCTTTGTTTGGCATAATTTCTTCTCTTCTATATCTACATATATCTGCACTTTTGGGTGTCTTTATTTTGTGTCCATTTCTTGGGGATCTGCTTTCTTGCTTGCTTTTGGGTCTTGGGGTTTCTTCCAATTTCATTCAACTGGTTTGACTTTCGATTTGGACGTTGTGGGGTTTTACAAAAGTCGAGTCTTTGAGTATTGTGGATCTTAACTTCATTCTGGGTTTTCTTTCTTGTGTTCTTCCTTTTTTTCTTCCATCTCTAAAATGTCAATATGAATTTCTAGATTCTTGTTTCTTTGAATTTCTCACATCAAGAAACTGAAATTGATTGAGAGGGAGTGATTCAGTCAAAGATTATTTGGGTTGTTTTTTTTTACAAGGTGGGTTGTCTCAATTTTGGAGTGTGAATCTTGAAAAAAAAAAGGGTAAAAATTAGGGTTTCTTTCATCTGGTCCATTCTGTATTTTTTTAATCAATTCTTTTGATACTAGTATCTGGTCTTTTGTGTTTGAACGGTTTTGTTAAAGTTAATGCTTTGGGACTTTCCCTCCTTAAGTTAGGGGCATTTGATTTTTGAAAGCAAAGGTTTGATTCTGGGGGATGCTTTTAGCTTGATTCCTTTGCTTTTCCAGAAGTTAGGGTTTGTGACTAAGCCATCTTTTTCTGGGGTTTAGTGATAGATGGGGTAAAAACTCTCTCTTTGTCTTTCTTTGGTGAAGCTTTGTTCAGTCACTCTCTTTTTTGGGTTCTCTCTGTGATTGATTCAACAAGGGGGGAAAACTTCCCACACAAAGAAAAAGCTCTAATGCATCTTTCACTATGGAAGCCAATATCTCACTGTGCTTCTCTAATCTTGGACAAAAAGAGCAGAAAGAGAGATGGGTCTAACCATACCAATGAAGAGATCAAGAAAAACCCATCTGCTCTGAAGAAGTTGCAAGAGCATAAGCTCAGGGAGGCTCTTGAGGAAGCATCTGAAAATGGGTCTCTTGTTAAATCCCAAGATGTGGACTCCCTGTCAGCACAGAACCAAGATGAGGGGTTGGGCCGATCCCGGTCACTCGCTAGGCTACATGCCCAAAAGGAATTCCTTAAAGCCACTGCTCTTGCTGCAGAGCGCACCTTTGAATCTGAGGAATCCATTCCTGAGCTGGAGGAAGCCTATTCCAAGTTCCTGACCATGTATCCAAAGTACAACTCCTCAGGGAAGATTGATGAGCTGAGGTCAGATGAGTACTCTCACCTTTCTGGCTCTATACCCAAGGTATGTCTTGACTACTGTGGGTTTGGGTTGTTTTCATTTCTTCAGAGTGTTCATTACTGGGAGTCATCTACATTTAGCCTGTCTGAGATTACTGCCAATTTGAGCAATCATGCTTTATATGGGTGTGCTGAAAAGGGCACCGTGGAACACGATATTAAGGCTCGGATAATGGATTACTTGAACATCCCTGAAAATGAGTATGGTCTTGTTTTTACTGTTAGTAGGGGCTCTGCTTTTAAGTTGTTAGCTGAATCATATCCTTTCCAGACAAACAAAAAGTTGTTGACTATGTTTGATCATGAGAGCCAATCAGTTAACTGGATGGGTCAGTGTGCCAGGGAGAAAGGTGCCAAGGTTTATAGTGCATGGTTCAAATGGCCTACCCTCAAATTATGTTCAACTGATTTGAGAAAGCGAATTTCAAACAAAAAGAGGAGAAAGAAAGATGCAGCTACTGGTCTCTTTGTTTTTCCAGTACAATCTAGAGTTACTGGTGCAAAGTACTCCTACCAGTGGATGGCACTGGCACAGCAGAATAATTGGCATGTGTTGCTTGATGCTGGTGCTCTGGGTCCAAAAGACATGGATTCCCTAGGATTGTCTTTATTTCGACCGGACTTTATAATCACTTCATTCTACAGGGTGTTTGGTTATGACCCAACTGGATTTGGATGTCTTCTGATCAAGAAATCTGTTATGGCAAGCCTTCAAAATCAGTCTGGGCATGCTGGGTCTGGTATAGTGAAAATTACTCCTGTTTTCCCCTTGTATTTGAGTGATTCAATTGATGGTTTCCCTGGATTGGCTGAGGACGATGAAGCCGGAGAGAACAGTGAAGTTAATGCTGAAATTCGGCCAGGATCTCAGTTGCCAGCCTTTTCTGGTGCATTCACTTCTGCTCAGGTAAGGGATGTATTTGAGACAGAGATGGAGCATGACAACAGCTCTGATAGGGATGGAGCAAGCACGATATTTGAAGAGACTGAAAGCATTTCTGTTGGAGAGGTCATGAGAAGTCCAGTCTTTAGCGAAGATGAATCATCTGATAACTCCCTGTGGATTGACTTGGGTCAGAGTCCTTTGGGTTCTGATGGTGCTGGGCAGTCTAACAAACAAAAGATTGCCTCTCCAGCACCCCCATTTTGGTTTGCTGGCAGGAAGAATAATAAAAGGCTCTCTCCCAAGCCTTCGAAGATGTCAAGCAGCCCATTGTATGACAGAGAGTTGAATCCAGGGCGCCATGAAGACAACCATGTGCTATCATTCGATGCAGCTGTTCGGTCGGTGTCTCAAGAATTGGATCACTTCAAGGAGATTCCTGAAGAAGACCAGTTTGATAAGAGAAGCCCTGCTTCAAGAGAATTCAGAGAGATTGAGGAAGAACCGGAGACCAGTAAACCTGCTCACACATTTGATTCTGGTCTGGGTAACTCAATTTCAATTTCTCGGCATCAAACCCTTGATAATGGATCAGCCTCTGAGATATGCCCGGAGATCAAAGAGAGTGCTATAAGAAGAGAAACTGAAGGTGAGTTCAGGTTATTGGAAAGGAGAGAAGGAAACAGATATGCAGGTGGTAGATTTTTTGGTATAGAGGATGCTGATCATGGAAGCAGGGGAAGACGTGTATCCTTCAGCATGGAAGACAACCGCAAAGCTCGTCTGAGTCACACACTTGAGCATGGGGAATTGTTAGCAACAAGTTTGGATGATGACGAGTTCATTAGTGATGGCGATTATGATGATGGACAAGACTCAGACAGGAGAGAGCCCGAGATAGCATGCAGGCATCTTGATCACATTAACATGTTGGGTCTCAATAAAACTACTCTCCGGCTAAGATATCTCGTCAATTGGCTAGTTACCTCATTGCTTCAGATAAGATTTCCTGGTTCAAATGGGGAAGACAGTTCACGACTTGTTCGCATCTATGGTCCGAAAATCAAATATGAAAGGGGCGCAGCTGTTGCATTTAATGTGCGAGACAGAAACAGGGGTCTTGTTAGTCCTGAAATAGTTCAGAGACTGGCTGAGTCACATGGTATTTCTCTGGGCATTGGTATCCTAAGTCACATACGGATCTTAGATAACCCAAAACAACAGCAACGGTCTCTGAGTCTTGATGACACTACCCTTTGCAAACCAATGGAGAATGGCAAGTATGATGGTAGAAGTGGGTTTGTGAGAGTCGAAGTTGTTACTGCTTCACTTGGCTTCCTCTCTAATTTTGATGATGTCTATAAGTTGTGGGCTTTTGTGGCTAAATTTCTTGACCCTGGTTTTATTAAAGAAGCTGGACTCCCGCCTGTTGCAGAAGACGTCGAGTCATGAAGCTACTAAAGGAAGGCTGAATTAGTAGCTGTTTGCTCCTAATACAAGATGCAGGAATCTATCACCAACAGTGGGTTGAAAATCTGATGAAAGTTGCAAGAGAAACAATGAAAAGGTCTTAGTTGTATTCTTCTGGCCCCTCTGTTTCTTTGATGCATGCGGGAGAAATTTTTTTATTCTTGTCTTTAATTGCTTGAATGTTTCTTCTTTACCTTTTTGGAGTTTCCTGTAGAGTTGGGAGTTAGAAATTTGTATTTTCTCAGGTAGTCATGAATCATGATGAACCAAAGCAGTTATAAGCCAGGGGTTTTATGATCCCCTTCCACCATTTGCCCCTCTTGCTTCTCAGCTGTGTATAATGATCAGTCATGCTTTTGCTCAGGCTATTATAGAGTGCCTTGTCCTTTGTTCTTGTTATCAGCATAATTTTGTGGAAAAAGAATTATTCATACTGCCCAGTTTCCCTTGAATGATTTTGATACCCTTTGGATGTTGAAGTTCATGGTCACTTGACCATATTCCAAGTTGTTTAATCATGTAATTACCTTGAGAGAGTTGTGCTTATCTCAATAATCGGCTCGAAAACATGTCTGGATTAATACAGAACTGATGTTATTAGGCTGTCATACATCATTTTTTTGTTTGTTTGTTTATATTACTATTGATTTTGGATGATGTAAATTTCAAGATTTACATGAGAGATTGAAAATGATTGCCATTTTTGACAAGATCATTCTTTTAAACATTGTTTGACTCGAGTGTTTTATATCCAGATATGATAAGCATCTAACTTAAGTATGCTTTAGCTTCTTTTGTACATTCTCAATGCCCCTTGTTCTCCCACTAAATTAACCATAGAGAAAAGCAGTGGTATGATTTGAAGTAAATGGGACCTTCAATTATCAGTAATGCTTAATTATTGTAGCTGGGCCACCACCCATTGAGTTTTGTTTGCCACACAGATAATACTGAGTGAGGTCTTATATCATTGTCGTACTGATCTTTTTCTTTGAGTTTTGTAGATTCTGCTTTTCCCTTAGATGGAGGTCCCAAAATTGAATGGGACCTTGCTAAAAGAAGTACCTTTCTTTGATGGAATAATTGTGTTTGATTGACTGAAATGTCTCTTCTCTTCATCGTCAGATATAAAAACGAAACTGCCCAATGTTACATGCAAACCATTTATCCTATCAATAATATAATTCAATACATGTCAATCAGTCATAGTGTCTTGTCCCAAATATATTTAAGATAGATTAAACTAGTTGTATGAATTATAAATAGTCAATTTGCTCTTTACAAGTTTTATTTATTCAAATACTAGGAGTACTAAATAACTTATTATCTGAGGCAAATAAAAGATTCTATTAACTAGTTATAGTTCTTTATACGTCATAGTTACTAGTAGTTTCTGACTAAAATAAGAGTTTCGGATTCACAAATTATGACTATTTTTATATTTTACCAACAAATGGAAATCATCCACAACAATTATTTGACTTGTTTTTTGTAATTGGTATTAAAAAATAATCTAATCAAAATCGATAATGTGTGTATATAAATCCTTCCTAATATGTTGTATTCAGTTATCTGTTTAATTGTTATTAATCTGGTTTTGTGTATCGTCTCAAAGAAAAAAAAGACACAATGATAGTAAAGATGTAGCCACGTCAGACAAAGAGGTTGACAGAATTTGGTAGCTAACCTCGTTGAAGAGACATTTTCATATTTGGAAGGTTAGTTGAAGCGTTGACAAATTTAGACACACTAACAAAATCCAAGTGGCACCAGCAATGTGTATTCCAGACTAAACTACTCGCCACTCACCATTATCTTTAGCAATAAGATTAATACACAATTTTCATCTTAATCTCTTCAACAACAAAATCCAAGTGGCACCAGCAATAAGATTTTTTTCATATGTTTGTATATTTTTTAATATTTTAAACCCCTTAATTCTGATTCTTCCGTTGACATATGGACAATTGAAAAAAAACAACCTAACTTATTTTTCTTTTGTGAATCCAAAGGGATGTATTCCATAAAGTTGGTCAACTTTATTGACAGCTAGGCAATGCTCTTGAACGCAATCAGACCAAATCACTTCTTAATAAGTCTTGTCATTCATCAAAAACAAGAGCCACCGCGCTTTTCAATAAGAACAACTCTAATAAGTTGGACAAGAATGTGGCAAGTAAAGACTAAAGGAGATTCTCCTCATGGAGAACACCTTTGCTGTAAAGGGCAAGATTAGTAGGAATATTCGTTAACTGCTTACGACAATCTGGCTTCATATGGAAGGTGAAAAAATAAGTTTGAGATCACATGGTACATAAACTTTTCTATAATACATGAAATTAATAAACAGAGCGAAAATAGCTATGATTCCATCATCTTAATAAGGAAAGCCGTCTCCAGCGCTGACTCCTTGCAGTGCAGGTATCGATTTTCTTCAACTATATCAGCTGTCAAATTAAGTAATACTGGATGTTTAGGATCATAGATGGAACATTCACGCACCCGAGCAACATATTTTGCAGCTTCCCACACTCCAAACCTGAAAAATCATGCAAGATTATTGGGAGGCCCATACAACACAATGAGCTGCAATTATTCAACACAAACCTATGCAATTATTCACTTAATTAATGACTTTGGAGCAATTCTTGGTAACCCATGTAAATGGATGATGATGGTTTCAGTCAATTTACACCTTGGAATAATTCTTGGTGGATCAGGTTCATTATAATACATGGTCCATCCTAGTTGTCGATCATAGCACTGTAGCACATGAGCGGTGCTATAAGGAAAAACACCTAATATGGGTGGATAATATTGGAGCTTGTTTAGCACTCGTTCCACCTAGAATTATCAGATGCAGAGTAATCACATTGTAAGCTCGGAAAGTAAATATCAAGAGGACAATCAACCAAGCTGGTAAGCAAATGATTTTCCAGGGATGACCGCAGAGTGATGATCTCCAAGTAAAATGTTAAACTAAAAGCAAAGTCCCATTATAAGATGGAGTGACTCCTATAGTTTGTTGTAAATCAAACTTAAAATGATGGGGTAAAAGACATGGCTTTAGACAATGACCATATATTAGTCACCTTGACAAGAAGGTTTAACAAGCCAGAGGAAGTCATTCAGTCAGCAAAAAATTAGACCTTACCGTGTGTTGAATGAAGATGTCACCAGAATAGCTGGATATAAAATATCTTTTTGAATGTTATCGTAAGGTGAATATTTGCGGATTGCCTGAAAGTCAGTAATGTCCCCGGGGTACCCAAATTCATCATAGTCAGCAGGTGTAAGCGGTAAGATTGGATTGAGGAGAGTGTTTGTTGGATCCAAAAATGGTACCTGTAAAAAAGGTAGTCAACTTTTTCACTAACATCAAAAGAGAGGATAAAATAAAAGCAGAGAATTTAGTAATAGTTTTTCTTTGTTTTTCCATCCTTTCCTCTCCTTGTTGGGGTGGGGTTTGGGGGACATTAGAAAGATTAAGGATAAGAAAGATTTTAAGGATGCATATATGCAATAGCACATTCAGAGTTTTTGGCAGACCTCCAAAACTGCTGCCCGCAATAGACTTGGGCAAGAATTTATAGCTGAAGCCACCAATAGCCCCCCAGCACTGTAACCCCACCCAGCGAGCTTGTTATCTTGCACAATTTCCCTCTCAATTAGGAATTTAGCACAGGATATGTAATCATAAATGGAATTGATCTTCTTTGTCCGCCTGCCATCATGGTGCCACTTTTTCCCCCCACCTCCTCCACCTCTGAGAACAAAGACAGTAAAAAGGTCATGTCAAGCACTAGTCATTGACATATCAACATAACAATATAACCTGTCTTAACTTCATGGGAATAGGATATCTATAAGATATGGACTAGCACCATTATAGAGAAAAAAGTAATTTTAGAGCTACATTACTAAATTGGACAAAGAAAGAAAGCACCTGACATCAGCATATGCAATTACCCAACCACGATCGAGAAGGCTTTTTAACTCACTGCACCATCGTTTGTCCAGTATCTCTCCATAAGCTCCATGTCCATGAAGTAATCCAGGATTCTCAGCTTGCTTTTTCCTCTTTGGAGAATAGACAACAGTCA